>JAVTVY010056200.1:0-31689 GCA_036873755.1 Hanleya hanleyi | reverse complement strand
TACAGACAACCTGTGTAATGGTCACACAAATATATCTATAGACAGTCTGTGTAATGGTCACACAAATATATCTATAGACAGTCCGTGTAATGGTCACACAAATATATCTATAGACAGTCTGTGTAATGGTCACACAAATATATCTATAGATAGTCTGTGTAATGGTCACACAAATATATCTATAGACAGTCTGTGTAAGGGTCACACAAATATATCTACAGACAACCTGTGTAATGGGCACACAAATATATCTATAGACAGTCTGTGTAATGGCCACACAAATATATCTATAGACAGTCTGTGTAATGGCCACACAAATATATCTATAGACAGTCTAAGTAAATACATCATCATGATATTCATGAGCACAATATTTTTGGAATATGGTTAACCTGGTTCACGGCAATGAAATGTACACTTCACGAGGTTAAAGATTTATGTGCTTCATTAGAGGAGATGAAAGCCTAGAATGAGATATTCGCATGATAGCTGCGAACCTATCATCGTAAACAATTATATAATGAATATAACACAGAAATTCAAAATATATAAAAACAATAATAGTGGTCAAAACAAGTCAATTAATTCATAAAGAGCGTTCAGAATGGTTTACAATAGCTATGCACAGCCGACTTGATGTAAATATCCAAAACCTCAAACGTTAATCAGACACATGTATTAGGGTTTCATGTCTATTCGGTTTGACCGCTCAGTCACGTTTAGATCGGCATGTATATTGATATCTGACCACATATCCGGAGTTTTGATTTGAATCGCTCATCTATCAAGGATCGTTCAAGTTCGCATATTAAGTGGCATCGTTACCGTTTATTTAGCAGAAGTCATTCGATAAATCTATAAAAAAACCCCAGATATTTATTGCCGAATGGTGATTCATATTATTGAAGATGAATACATTTCAGCTATCTGACGGATAAACTGAAATATACGCTTGATATTCGTCTATTACACGCATATTAAGTGGTATCGTTACCGTTTATTTAGCAGAAATCTTTCGATATATCTAAAAACAAGCGCTGGATGAGCGCAAAGACCTCTGTCGAGGCAACAGGGTCCGTAGGGGAATACATAACTGAATAACATAGGGCCGGATGGCAAGCTCAATTTTGCATTTGTTGGACGTTACCTTCACCAATGGTAATTAACCTGGGATTGAGGGTTCCCCACTAGCATGTCCAGCTACATGTGTAGGGATGTGGAAGTCACATTCCCCGCAAATAATTTTTGTCTGATTTCACGTGCTTGAAATATTGAGGTATGGAATAGAGTATATTGATGGAAAACCTGGAATACTGCTTGAGACATTAGGCTCCTTCCCACCCCCACCTCCCCTTGAGAGGACACCCCCACCCAAATCAACACGTTAGCGGCAGAAATGGGACCTTGTGTGCCTAGTTTTACCAACTTGCTTGTGATTTTGTGCAATAGGCCCTACACATCAACACTTCATATTTTGTATGTGTACAGTATAGCATCCTCATTGACAGAATCCTCTACAAAACACACCTGATTTTACCGACACTCCGTTCTGATCTGTCTCAGCATCATGTGATGAGGATTCAATGCGCTCGGAATAATTTTGTATACTCAGTGGTGTTACAGGTCACCTTCACCATAATGTATCAATTACCATGAACTTGTACATGTATCACATCCATATTGAATGGTGATGGCTGATGAGAATATTGCCCATATGGAACAAATGGCTGGATTCCAGCGAATAAAAAGTTAATGTTAATCATAAACAGCATACAATTAATAATACTATAAAATAATTATATTTATTCCTTGTCAACATCAAAATAATACAGACAATATTATGACTGAATCATGGTAACAGATATTCAAGGGTATATATGTCTACACTAAACTGAAGGAGACTCATGATGCGTATATTATGTTGTAAAACTTCACTTGCTAATCTCCATTATGTTGCTTATTGTGAAAATAAATGAAGTTATGAAAATAAATTTAGTATGATTGCCCATTGCCCTCAAATTAGAAATATCTTCAGCAGCTAAAGTTAAGACAATCATAACAATATATAATACCATGGTATTGTTGTAATATCACCCAGGTATTGATCTTTGGTTAAGAATGTAATGAGATACATACCTGTTCTTTGTGTTATTCTGTATGCAGTTCATTCTGTATGTATTTTATACATGTACATATACCAGAAGTGGAATTGAAATTTGAATGAAATAATCAAAATATGTTCGGTTTTTACCTCTACTCGGGAAATGAAGTCTTGTTTCTAGAAGCTAAATCATTTTAGACACTCAAGTCCTTACCTGGTCAAGGGAGGTAATTTTGTAAAAAAAAAGCCCCAAAAAAACAAACAAGTATAGATCCACACTTGTGCAGAGCAGAAAGATTTATGACTTTTGATGATATTTGTGGAGCATGCTGCAGGACTTCAACTTCCATGAATCTAATATTATTCACACAACCCCATTCTACATGATATTTTTGCCATAGCACCGATAAACTAGATCCCTTTATTTATGTGTCCTAGATCCAGGAGCTATTGGGAGCTACATGATTTGTAAACGTTAGATCCAATTATTCTGAGAGAAGGAATGAAGTCCGGCATGGTTGGTTTAATTTAGAACTGGGCATCCTTGGAAATATCTGACCGATTGACACATGTATCACTCGGCCGGTGGTCATTACATATGTAATGTTTATTTCCTGAGGAATCAGTTGATATCCAATGGGTGGGGTGGGGTGGGGGGTTGTGGCCAATCACTGACTCTGATTTTCACCACCTCTGTCATTCCACACCTTTCTGACATAGCTGAACCAATCAATAGTCTGTTTTGGTTTTTCCATTTCATCCAGTACATCCATTGTGTAACAGTCTGCTGCATCTGATATCAGAAGTGCTGAATCCATGACCTGCAGGTTGGAATCAATTGTATACATATTTAATATCAAAACTCACTTCATTGAAAATGTTTATGGCCTTCATTATATTTCATTCTTTCGTCATACACAAAAGATGAAATCCATTAGACCAGTTCGCACGTTTCATACGTGTACTTAATAGAACTGGGACCTGACCATGTTACAAGAATTTGCAAAAGTATTAAATGAGAACTGAGTACTATGAGAACTTAATCCAATCTATGAGTGATCAATAATATGAAATCTGAAGAACGATGATTGATCTTGACCACTGGTTGGATTGTTGGAGTTCATGTTAGTGGCATGAGCATGATAAGAATCCAGTATATCATAATCTAGAACAGGATTGTTTTTATCAGTAACTTCTCTATGGAGCAATATTTTGACAAACGAAATTAGATCACAAAAGATAATACGTATACTGTGTTTGAGGAATATTTCCCCAATGGAAGGCGAAATTTGAATGAATGGTCTGTGTTGCCAGTGTGTCTGATGTCCCCCTTGCAAAGACAAGAAAATTTTCTATGTAATTTATTATTTATTGATATATTTATTATATCTAGTTCAGTCATGATGATGTTGGCGAGGGTCGGCCCTAGGGGGGAACCCATCGATACACCATCTACTTGCTGGTACAATACATTGTTGAACGAGAATGGAGCCGACCCTCGCCAACATCATCATGACTGAGCTAGAAAAGACAGTGGTAGATAAACTGGTCCAAGATGGAACGATTAAATTCTACTGCAGATATGTGGACGACACACTTGTTCTAGCCAAACCTGCTGATTTCAACTCAATCTTGACGGCCCTGAACACTTTCCACCCACAACTCAAGTTTACCCACGAGACATTTGACGCTTATACTGATGTGCATTTCCTCGATATCAAAATCTGCAATGGAATGACAACCTCAATATACCGAAAACCCACTTGTACCGGCCAGTATGTTCATTTCGACAGCTTTCAACCTTGGACTACAAAAACTGCTTGGATACGGGCACTTATAACTAGAGCTCACAAACTTTGTAGTACTGTTTCGCTATTCAACAATCAGTTGCGAGTTATTAAAGACTTTATGTCTTGGAATGGCTTCCCCACAGCTACAGTTGAAAAACTTGTCAAAAAGTTCACCACCCGTTTGGCTTGTACGCCTCGAGATAAATCTGAAGACGACATACCTAAAATCTGGATCGAATTCCCTTACGTTGATCCTCAGGGAGAACGAATAGTCAAACGATATTTAGGTAAAATTCGCAAACTTCTCACAAAGCCAGTGAAGATCATTGTTCACTGGAGAACCACTAAAATCAGTGCAATTATAAACATCAAAGACAAGACTCCGCTAGAATTTAGAAGTGATGTTGTGTACCAGTTTACCTGTCCCGGTTGTAATTCTAGTTACATCGGAAAAACTGAGCGTTGTCTTGAATCACGACTAAAGGAACATAGTAAAGGCAACAGCGAAATCCATTCTCATTTGTTCAGTTGTGAGCACTTCCAACATATTAAAGACCTACTAGATTTACCGAATAGATTATAAGGTATTCCATATTGCCCATTGTCATCAGTCTTATTGTCTAACACTAACGTTATCGACTCCGCGAATCACTGGAATATCTTGTTATTTAAGGAAGCCCTAGCTATTCGGCGATCAAATCCCAAACTTAACAGTGGTGTAAAAGCTTCGAAAGAGCTACAGTTATTCAGGCAGACTACTGTTTATTATTTTGGTATTTTTGTTTCTAATTTCAACTTTTATATATTTTATTCCATAAATCACTGTTTAGATAAGATAATACAACCATCCAGCATTTCTGTGGTGTGTGTATTCCTCGTCTTGTTAATTGGTTTAAATATAATTTATTCATCTTGATGAAAGGGGAGCGCATTAAGACAACTTATTATTGCGTCTCCCCAGTACAAAAGTATTTGTACATCGACCAAATAACAAGTATTGATATATAACAAATAAAGAAATAGGGAAGGCTAAGCATTAAGCACCAAATCGACCAAATTATTAATAAATTTCAGCTATTGTATTAAAAGGGAGGCTCGGGGTGTCACAATACCCGGACTGCTGGACAAGAACTAAGACCAGAAAGACCCTGTCTGGATGCCGATAGTACAAAGGGATAAATGGAGGCTGATTGTTTTTGGAGTCAAAAGCGCTTGGTTTTTGTAATGTAATCGCCCAGAAATGTCTGAATGCGTACATTTGTAATCTCATCTTTGTCAAGATCGCCAAATAATAGAATTTTCGAGGTTGGAATACCCGGCATATCGTAAATAGTTGCTAGATTAACTTGTAATAGGATACGTTGAGTGTGGAATATAGGACAATTAAAGAAATAGTGATCCACATTCTCGTCTGGATGACCACAATTACATCGAGACGTGTCAGAAAGGAAATTGTCGAACAAATGTCTTTTAAGATTGCTGCATCCGTTGCGAAGACGACACAATAAAATATTCTCTTTTCGAGGACAAACGTAATGCCAAAAAGGTGGGTTAGGTTTCCGAGACATAGTGAATAATTTGCGCTTGAAAGCTGCAAGAGAAGGCAAGCTTTGAACAGTAGCTGGGAGGGCGTTCCAGTCGCGAACAGTATTTGGAAAGAATGATCCCCCAAATAGCTCGGTACGGCACATGTAAGGAGTATAATAATTAGCGTTACGAACGTTGTACGGATTACGAGTATGTGTTGTGGAAGGGAGGTGATCATACAAAGAGCTGGGTGCCAATCCATTGACGATTCGATAGAACATGGTAAGTCTATGAACTTGACGTCTCCTCGACAATGTTTCAAACCCTGATTCTGCGTACAAGGATTCTAAACTGGCACTGGAAGTAACGCCGGTTATGGTTCTTAATGCATCCTTTTGAATGTGTTCTAATCTATATATTAAATTTTGGCTAAGATTGTCCCATACGACATCACAATATTCTAGACTCGGTCGTATGAAGCTTTTAAACATTATTTCTAAACATTTTCGATTCAGGATATATTTCAGTCCTTTGAATACGGATAATTTTTTCTGTGCTGTATTTATTATACTTTCTACATGAGTGTGCCAACTACCCTTAGTGTTGAATGTAACTCCTAGATGTTTGTGACTTGCGGACGGTCGGAGAAGCGAATTGTCAAAGGAGATGGGGAAAGTAGATGGAGAATGCCGTAGTGAGACCAGAAGAGAAACTGTTTTAGCAGTGTTAAAATCAACTAGCCATGTTCTAGCCCACTGTGAGATTATGTCCGTGTCGTGCTCAATCGATGTTATCTGGGATTGCAGGCTCTCAGAAATTACATAGAGGCACGTGTCGTCGGCAAACAGCCGGATGTTGTTCAGAATATTACCAGGTAAATCATTAATGAATAATAGAAACAACAGGGGACCCAGAACGGACCCTTGAGGAACACCTGCGTGAAGGCGTAGTATAGTTGATTCTCTGCCTTGTATTACGACGCGCTGACAGCGATTAAGTAAATAGCTTTCAAACCATTTTAGTAAGCTTCCAGAAACACCAAACTGCTGCAATTTCAATAGTAGGCCACGGTGCCACACCCTATCGAAGGCCTTTGAGATATCGAAGAATAAAAAGAGAACCTCTTTCTGTTCATCAAGTGCCTTGGCAATATCGTAGTAGATGTCGAGTAGCTGGGTAACAGTTGAGTTCGATGGAAGAAAACCAGATTGGTGAGGTGTTATGTCGTGCCTAAGGAAATTGAAAATATACTTAAAGACGACCCTCTCCATGACTTTACTCAAACAGCTCAGCAAAGATATTGGTCGGTAGTTAGAAGATAGATGATGGTCGCCCTTTTTAAACAAAGGTGTTACATTGGCTATTTTCCAATTAGTTGGAAATTTGGATGTTTGAAGTAAATGATTAAAAAATCGACAAAGGATTGGGGCGAGTAAATTCTTTGCCTCAAAAAGACATTTTGGACTAATTTTGTCAGGCCCGATTGCCTTTGTGATGTCCAAATTGGCAAGGATATCAAAGACGTCGGTATTAGTAACAGTGAAGCCATATAGTTTTTTTTCTGTATGCAAAGACAGAGGGGGTAATTGTGCATTTGAATCGTCTATATTAGTTATGTTCGTGAAATACGTGATTGAAAAGATCATCGTTCAGGTCACCTAGGACTATAATGTTTTTTCCAGGGTTGGAGTCGCGGACATATTCAATGTTGTCTGATAACAGTTGCCATTTATGGGCCGGTGTATTTGGAGGGCGATAGATAGTGCATATTAATGCCCGCGGATTGTCGTGTAGTTCGAACCAGATCATCTCTAACTCAGTTGTTTCGTACTCATATCTTCTTGAAGCAACAATGCTTTGAGAGATGTATACGCAAACGCCTCCCCAAGCCTGTTTCCGATCATTACGATACGGTTCTTGGAAACCGGGGAGTAATATTTTGCTAGAAGAGATGGAAGAGGTTAGGTGACTCTCTGTTATGGCAATAATATCGTATTTGCTAAGGTTTGCTTCCACCAAGTGGATTTTATCAGCAAGACCGCAAACATTATTGTGGACAACAGATAGTTGGGTGGTGCAATCTGGACCAGGATTTGTTTCGATGTCGCCGGAAAGTATCAATAGAGTGGTAATGAAGAAGAAATTAGTAACATTCGCATTCATAATGTTATGGAACAAAGTCACAAGGTACTTGAGAATATTTAGTAGAGCAGACATTTTCCAAAACCTGAATAAGTTAAAATGAAACGATGACGATCTAGTGTAACAGCGTCCAAACAGGCCGATTGCCGCACGGTAACTATCAAGGTCATTACCCGTCATCTCGTACGAGCCAAGCAAATTGTCGTGCGACTGGACCAAGACAGCAGCCAAGCAAAGTTAACACCCGGAGCCTTCGTACATGTGTATGATACATATTGGATTTGATTGAGTAACTTAAATGATGAATAGCATGTTTGAGCGGTGAGTTATGTACAATGTTCAAAACAATAAATAATATTAGAAAACATAACATAATGCATATTTGCAAAAAGTAGTCCATTACACAGGACAGACAAAACAGGCCAGGAAATGTGTGCGTGTGTAATAATAATTAAGCTATGAAATTGTATGGAACCCGGAGGCCACAGATTGTATGATAATCACATAAGTAACATAGGTGCAAGAAGAAAAGGCTGACATCAATTCCATCGAGTTATGACACATGTAAAAATATTGAGCAATTTATATAATTGACTTGATCGGCACATTCTATATTCTTCGTGTAGCATGAAGATTCAAACGAAAAAGAAAAGAAAACAATAGTAGCAGCTAAATCATTATTGGACATACGTTGTTTACATCATAGTTACTTAATTGGATGTAGTGAGTCTAACATCATAATTATTTATTATATACATACATAGATATATATACATCGCGTTGCAACACTATATATGGCCACACAATTTGACACGTGCTTAAACAAGTGGCACTAACAAGACAACACACAGAGGTGGAAGTAACGGTAGACTCGGAAATCGACAACGTTGGTCGTTTGCGTTGTCCAGAATCGACAGCATATTAACAGTACTTGTGATATATTAAATATAGACAATATAGAGTAACGTTCGTCATATAAGTTGATATGAAATACAACTCCGCAAACAACAGCCGCAAACAAACAGTGTCGCAGAAATGGAACATTGATAAAAGCGATGTGGTTGATCTGGTGATATAGA
Source organism: Hanleya hanleyi (assembly GCA_036873755.1). Classification (NCBI taxonomy): domain Eukaryota; kingdom Metazoa; phylum Mollusca; class Polyplacophora; order Lepidopleurida; family Hanleyidae; genus Hanleya; species Hanleya hanleyi. Next base: position 23,050 of record JAVTVY010056200.1, on the reverse strand, counting down.
AATGAGAAATACTGCTCAGCCAGGTTCAAGTCGCAAAGGTGAGTGTTATAGCTAAAACTATAAATAACTCAAGTTCCACAGGGCAGCTTGTACTCACAGTACGTTAGCATTGCCAATTTATAGTGGGTATTAGATCTGGAATAAGATATGCACTACTTATTTAGAGTGACTATTAGACCATGGAATAAGATATGCACTGCTAATTTATAGTGACTATTAGATCATGGAATAAGATGTGTACTGCTAATTTATAGTGACTATTAGATCATGGAATAAGATATGCACTACTAATTTATAGTGACTATTAGATCATGGAATAAGATGTGCACTGCTAATTTATAGTGACTATTAGATCATGGAATAAGATGTTCACTGCTAATTTATAGTGACTATTAGATCATGGTATAAGATATGCACTAATTTATAGTGACTATTAGATCATGGAATAAGATATGCGCTGCTACTTTATAGTAACTATTAGATCATGGAATAAGATATGCGCTGCTAATTCATAGTAACTTATTAGATCATTAGACTCGGAAATCGAGTTGGCCGTTCGCGTTTTCCAGAATCGACAGCATATTAACAGCACTTGGGATATATTAAATATAGACAATATAGAATAACGTTTGTCAAATAAGTTGATATGAAATACAACTCCGCAAACTACAACCGCAAACAAACAGCGCTATTAATTTATAGTGACTATTAGATCATGGAATGAGATATGCGCTGCTAATTTGTAGTGACTATTAGAAAATGGAATAAGATATGCGCTGCTAGTTTATAGTGACTATTAGATCATGGAATACAAACACGTTATCTGTCGATAAATCAATTGAATTGAGTTATAAATTTCATGTGAAATATTTCGTTAGAGAAACAATGCGAGAGGCACAGTATCTCGTTCCAGAATACATTGATATTGTGTCGCAAAAATGGAACATAGATTTAATTAGTGCAACGGGTATAAACGAAAACATGAGATATGGAACTCCGCGTGTACATTGTAATTATATATACACTAGTCCATTGGACCAAAAACGATATAACTCGCAACCGTGACTGCAACATATATTTGATATTTTCAGTCTTGTTAATTAATAGCCTAATATAGTTTTGTATTTCCCGTTCTGTAACTATTCAATTCTCTATATTTTATTTCCGATTTCAATTCTAGGTACCTTTGATACGTTTCTCTAATCAACTTAATACATTTTTTTTTCTTTTTCTTTCTAATCTCTGTTTCAATTGTGTTTATTCCCCTGATTGACATTTCTGCTGCCACTCTATACACACTCACACACCTCAATAAATCACCACCCGTCACTATTAATCCTTATCTAAGTGTTGCCATTTCGATTGTGTATTGCCAGGCCTATGTGGCGTGTGTATTCCTTGTCATGCCTATGTGCCACTCATGTTTACCTCGTTATGTTCACATATTATCTGATTGGCTATTGCCCTCTAATTTTGTGTATCGAACCATTTCAGTCTTTGTTAGTTGTTTTTGTATATAAGTGCCTGAAACTGCTGTTATATCACATCCTGAAGATGACAAATAAAATTTTGTCGAAATATTGAGACTGTCACCATGCGTTTATTAAGTTTATTCGGAGTTACTTTGCTTCTGCATTATGCCAAGCTTATCAGTGGATCAACACGATTAAGTGGTATCGTTACCGTTTATTTAGCAGAAATCTTTCGATATATCTAAAAAAAACTAGATATTTATTGCCGAATGGTGATTTATATTATTGAAAATGAATACATTTGAGCTATCTGAGGCATAAACTGAAATATACGCTTGATATTCAGCCTACCTACACTTTGGATTCCATGATTTCTGCTATCCATCATCATGGAAATTCGACACCGAGCATAGTTTTGACTGAACCCTAAAATCCTATTGAAATCCATCTTTATTTCCTAGATTCTCTCATTCATACGAAAAATGAATTATATTAGTTTTTGGATAAGCCATTTTTTTTCAAGTGACACTATAAAAATATAAAATTGTTATTTACCATAAATATTTAACATAAATATATTTAGCATAAATATATTTTCATTTGAAAGGTAACGAACCTCTTAAGTATTATTGATCGGAGTGGGATATTGCTGGACACGAAACTGCCGGAATAATACTCTTCATTGATTTCGTCGAGTGGAAACTGGAGGACCGAAGTATTGACAGAGCCCTGTATTGTCAATCTTAAACAGAGACGGCATTATCGCCAGGAACTGTCCCAATAGTTCTTTCTGTGAGACGTCTGGACAGAGTAGACGATCTTACAAGCTCCTCTCTTCGGCAAAATACTTAAATGTGGTTAATATCTATATACATTGGCTCATTGTGGAATGGCGTATTTTTGACGTCAATCAGGAGGTTATATAAGTCATCACATATGATTTATTTATGTATTGTGATCGTCTGGCCTCAGTTTTCCCCAGCAGTAATGACCTAATCAAGTTTCCACCTTGAAGCAATTTTTTTCTCTTCCCTCCTTTGGGTGTACATAACCAGCCTGTTCATGTCTGTCTATGTGTATCATCTCGAGACCCTGTCTATAGACAATTATGATACGGTTGATAGATTTGCTTAATATAATTGAACTAGAGAATCAGACTAGAAATGTAGAATACTTTTGGACAAATATAGATTGGAGTGGTTCCGCGTGTTGGATCGAAAACATGGATTGAATCATTCCCCAAACTGGTGGCAGGTTTTGAGATTTTGCCCCACTAGTAGCATCTTCTTTAGAGAAGCGACTTTGTGATACCATAAGAAGAAGTAATGGTGATAGAATAGGTTACTGGTGAGTCGTAAAGAACTGTTCATTGTAATCATGATATCTATAGGTTTAGCATTAGAACAAACAAACAGATATACAGCATTACAGGATATTACAAGTTTGTATACAGCCAAACAACTGTTCATTGTAATCAGGATATCTATAGGTTTAGCATTAGAACAAACAAACAGATATACAGCATTACAGGATATTACAAGTTTGTATACAGTCAAACAACTGTTCATTGTAATCATGATATCTATAGGTTTAGCATTAGAACAAACAAACAGATATACAGCATTACAGGATATTACAAGTTTGTATACAGTCAAACAACTGTTCATTGTAATCATGATATCTATAGGTTTAGCATTAGAACAAACAAACAGATATACAGCATTACAGGATATTACAAGTTTGTATACAGTCAAACAACTGTTCATTGTAATCATGATATCTATAGGTTTAGCATTAGAACAAACAAACAGATATACAGCATTGCAGGATATTACAAGTTTGTATACAGCCAAACAACTGTTCATTGTAATCATGATATCTATAGGTTTAGCATTAGAACAAGCAAACAGATATACAGCATTGCAGGATATTACAAGTTTGTATACAGCCAAACAACTGTTCATTGTAATCATGATATCTATAGGTTTAGCATTAGAACAAGCAAACAGATATACAGCATTACAGGATATTGCAAGTTTGTATACAGCCAAACAACTGTTCATTGTAATCAGGATATCTATAGGTTTAGCATTAGAACAAACAAACAGATATACAGCATTACAGGATATTACAAGTTTGTATACAGCCAAACAACTGTTCATTGTAATCATGATATCTATAGGTTTTGCATTAGAACAAACAAACAGATATACAGCATTACAGGATATTACAAGTTTGTATACAGCCAAACAACTGTTCATTGTAATCAGGATATCTATAGGTTTAGCATTAGAACAAACAAACAGATATACAGCATTACAGGATATTACAAGTTTGTATACAGCCAAACAACTGTTCATTGTAATCATGATATCTATAGGTTTTGCATTAGAACAAACAAACAGATATACAGCATTACAGGATATTACAAGTTTGTATACAGCCAAACAACTGTTCATTGTAATCAGGATATCTATAGGTTTAGCATTAGAACAAACAAACAGATATACAGCATTACAGGATATTACAAGTTTGTATACAGCCAAACAACTGTTCATTGTAATCATGATATCTATAGGTTTTGCATTAGAACAAACAAACAGATATACAGCATTACAGGATATTACAAGTTTGTATACAGCCAAACAACTGTTCATTGTAATCAGGATATCTATAGGTTTAGCATTAGAACAAACAAACAGATATGCAGCATTACAGGGGATATTACAGTTTGTATACAGCCAAACGGCTGTTCATTGTAATCATGATATCTAGGTTTTGCATTAGAACAAACAAACAGATATACAGCATTACAGGATATTACAAGTTTGTATACAGCCAAACAACTGTTCATTGTAATCAGGATATCTATAGGTTTAGGCACATTAGAACAAACAAACAGATATACAGCATTACAGGATATTACAAGTTTGTATACAGCCAAACAACTGTTCATTGTAATCATGATATCTATAGGTTTAGCATTAGAACAAACAAACAGATATACAGCATTACAGGATATTACAAGTTTGTATACAGCCAAACAACTGTTCATTGTAATCATGATATCTATAGGTTTAGCATTAGAACAAACAAACAGATATACAGCATTACAGGATATTACAAGTTTGTATACAGCCAAACAACTGTTCATTGTAATCAGGATATCTATAGGTTTAGCATTAGAACAAACAAACAGATATACAGCATTACAGGATATTACAAGTTTGTATACAGTCAAACAACTGTTCATTGTAATCATGATATCTATAGGTTTAGCATTAGAACAAACAAACAGATATACAGCATTGCAGGATATTACAAGTTTGTATACAGCCAAACAACTGTTCATTGTAATCATGATATCTATAGGTTTAGCATTAGAACAAACAAACAGATATACAGCATTACAGGATATTACAAGTTTGTATACAGCCAAACAACTGTTCATTGTAATCATGATATCTATAGGTTTTGCATTAGAACAAACAAACAGATATACAGCATTACAGGATATTACAAGTTTGTATACAGCCAAACAACTGTTCATTGTAATCATGATATCTATAGGTTTAGCATTAGAACAAACAAACAGATATACAGCATTACAGGATATTACAAGTTTGTATACAGCCAAACAACTGTTCATTGTAATCATGATATCTATAGGTTTTGCATTAGAACAAACAAACAGATATACAGCATTGCAGGATATTACAAGTTTGTATACAGCCAAACAACTGTTCATTGTAATCATGATATCTATAGGTTTTGCATTAGAACAAACAAACAGATATACAGCATTACAGGATATTACAAGTTTGTATACAGTCAAACAACTGTTCATGTCATGTACGTAGTATTTCTTTGGAACAACTACAAATAGCATCTTCAACTAAACTATCAAAAATAAACAGGAGCCTTCCAGGATGTATACGCTAAACGATCATCAGTTTGAGATATCCAACTGGACAACGACCGCTTCCCGAATATGGCCTGTGTCGATTTGATCTAAAGTATTAGCTAAGCAAAAAGTTGCAATGGTTATCAATGGGAATCCCCTATTCTACAAAATGATTTGGAAAGCAATTAGGATCAAACAATACCGGGTCAGTGACCATACACTGGCCGATATGAAAATCATGATATCTTTTCGAAAACTGTTGCAGATAGTCGCTTCAACACTGCAAATATAAACCTGTTGTTGAATTTGTTAAGTGGTGTTCCGGTTATCAAGATCAGTTATCATTTGACCATACAGGCAACGGCTGCCTAATGGTTTTCTGATATAATGCCTGTATTGTCACTCCAGTTTCAGGTTTCTGACCCAGTCCCCAAGGCCCGCCCCCTGTACAGACCTTTTGGTCTTTGATATATATTGGCATTTGTGGAAAGTTGATGCTGGGTCGACATCGGGCCTTACAGACTAGTCTTTTGTGTTAACGGCCGTCATTTTCATCTGACGACGATACAGATCACCAATCGCCAGTGTACGAGTTGTCACAGCGAAACAGCTCACCAATTGCCAATATACGAGTTGTCAGAGCATTTCCATCATAGCGCTCTAGATTTGTATCTAATACCGTTTATGCCGGTGCTAGGGGCCGTGTGGTCATATCATCCAAGTTGCCACATAAACAGGTACAATAAAAGCGTACCTGAGATACAACACATATCACGAATCGTTAGATTCTTGGTGTGTGCTTTAGAATAGGTTAACCGGAAGACTATGCTGTGAAGTCATGTGGCTCTGCCAGTATGTCGGCACCTCTTCCCACAACCCTTATACGTGTTGTCATTTTTACCTGTATATGGCGAGATTCTGCTGGTGGACGTTTCGTCCCCGAGGCCCGCCCCCTGTACAGACCTTTTTGTACCAATATACGAGTTGCCAGAGCATTTCCATCTTAGCTCTCTAGATTTGTATCTAATACCCCTCATGCTGGTGCAAGGGGCCGTGTGGTAATGTCATCCAAGTTGTCACATGAACAGGTACAATAAAAGCGTACCTGAGGTACAATACATATCATGAATCGCTAGATTCTTGGTATGTGCTTTAGAATTGATTAAACAGAAGACTATACTGTGAAGTCATGTGGCTCTGTCAGTATGTCGGCACCTCTTTCCACTTCCCTTATGCGTTGTAATCGACAATACGTCGCTGAAACCTATTTGGTCCGATGATGCTGGAGTGCCCGTTCTCTATTTTCTAACCAACTTTGCCTATATACACAGACGTCAGTTCTTCCGTGGTTATACATTATTTCTGATGTTTGAACTACGAGAAATAAAAATTGAGATACAAAATGTTTGTTAGTCTGAGACAACGCTGATTGAATATACTTTAAAATGTATACCGTGTATACACGATTTTATTACATTGTGGAATTGGATTCCTTTTGCCACATCAAATCATCAATCGAAGTCAACTTGGGATCAAACCTATCATCAGTATTCTTTAAGACTCGGTATTAGTGGTTATCATAAATCTAACCGTATTCCGGACTCATGGCAAATTATATTTACGTAAAGTACTGGTATTCTGAAAATTTTAATGAATCGTATGCGTTAAAATGTCAGAAACGGGCTGATCCGTAATTAGGATAAAATATATTATCTTTCCAGCATCATTGCACTAGTGTATTCCCCATGTATGTCACTATCTTATGTTAACGAGATTCAAGACGCATATCGCTTCATTTGGGGCATCTCATTTGATGAACCTCCTCTGTCGGCAAATGACGTACTGGACGCTATTTAATGTATATGGAAGACAGTTGTGACTGCAAATCGGTAAATTCGATTTCTTATTGGGATAAAATTGTTCATCTGAAAGATTTTGATAGGCCCTAAATAGGCAGAACAATATGCTTGGATCTGGTGTCTGACAAGACCGTCGATAGATCGGTAAATGGTGAGGAAATGGTCTATTGAAACTACTGTTCAGGGCAAACAGTTCACTGGGAATTTGAGGAATGGACCAGAACTAGCTAGCTTCAAATTGCCTTTGAAATGAAATGGACGATCTGGCAACACAGACATTTTTTCGAAGATAGAAATCTTACACTCTTAAAACATTTGTGTTGTATATGCATCAAGATTTGATCTAAACAATCGGAAAAACAAATTCGACAAATATGGATTATATATCAAAATAAATTATAAACATGGTTTTTAATTGCTTTTTTTTCTACATGATTATATGGCATATGCCCTCCGAGTTAACATGAGAATGATAAATGAGAATAATTCAACCAAAAATTCGAGTTTTGTTTCCTTCTTCTTATGATGAGTGGATTGGCATCGTAACTGAAATGGTCAAAGTCACAGAGTGAGTGAGTGAGTAGTAGGGTTTAACGTCGTTTTCAACCTTGTTTCAGTCATATAACGACGGTGCCTACATGTGACAGAACACGACAGTGCTCACAGTTCCTATTACCCTGGACACTGATCAGCCCAGCCAGTACAACACCCGGTCACTCAACCAAGTATTGACAGAGCTTAACCTTGCTTAACTTCGGTGATCTGACGAGAACCGGTGTGTCCAACTCTAAAAACCGTAAGTCAAAGATGAACTGTTAACATCCGTGGTATCCTAATATTTGTGAGACGTTGTTGTTGTGGAAATGATCGTTGTGTTGAGCTAATCCCGGACTGCAGTATTGTGCTCTGAATGGCGTGCCCAAAATAAATATCAGATATAGATGGCGGGTAATCCTCTTCAATGCCAAAGTTTGTGAACCTGGTCCAGCTTGGTGGTAATCTTCGAATGGAAGATACGTGGAGTACCACGAAGACGCAGACTTGCTGACGAGAATATTGACTTATGTTTCTCTGGTTGGGCTCTAGTGAGTTGACATAGAATTTTGGGAAAGCGACTAGCAATATGGGATAGATTGCATGGGTCCATGAAATAATTTGTATTACAACCGTCTGATCCGTCATTCATAATTCAGCCGTCGTCCATTAAAGAATATCCGCGTCCATAATCCAAAGACCTATTCCATATTTCATATAACAGTAGTATTATAAATAAACAAATTGCTTATGGATAACAACTTCTAGTTTATTCAGGACGACGTTTCGATACAGGTACTAGTATCGTTCTCAAGTCATCGAAACGTATCGAAACGTCGTCCTGAATAAACTAGAAGTTGTTATCCATAAGCAATTTGTTTATTTATCTACTTCCCAACTTCTAAATGCCACTTAAAGAAACCAACAGTAGTATTAGCATCAAATTCAAAAAGAAAATCATAGTATACATAAACATAGACTAGTTTCCTGCAAGAGAGAAGCGGACAAGAGTTTTCAATGATGCCGCAAGACATCATGATGTTCCAAAAATATCAAATCCGTATCGCTGATCAGTATTCTTAATCCATAATGTTGGTTGTAAGGTCGTCATCTAGAGAATGATGTATCTCAGTCGCGCTTTCATTGTGTCTGTTCATGAATGAATGAATGAATATTTATTCACCACACAGCAAGAGAAAACAGATATGCAGAATATACAGAAATGAGCAGTTAGCCGCATATGTGGCGGGAATAAAACCCCAGGGGGCTTGTTCTATCCCGAATTAACAAGTGAATAGAAATAGGCTAATTTCAGCGAGAGGACTATATATAGATTTTGTGGAAATAAAATTATATACAAATCATGGAAATGTTATTATATATACAGAGGCGGTGAATAAGATATAAGCTGATCAGCGATACGGATTTGATATTTTTGGAACATCATGATGTCTTGCCGGCATCAATGAAAACTGTTGACCGCTTCTCTCTTGCAGGAAACATGTTTTTGTATACTATGATTGTCTTTTTGAATTTGGTGCTAATACTGTTATATGGAAAATGGAATAGGTCTTTGGACTATGGACGCGGATATTCTCTAATGGACGACGGCTGGATTATGAATGACGGACTAGACGCTTGTAATAAGCACCACTATTGCTAATTTGTCGAGAAATCAATACTTAGGACGAGAACATTTAGTTGTTGCAAAAGTACATAAATAGACGTGACGCGCTGGATAGACAACCGAGCATGCTTAACTAGTGATAAAGAAGATCGGATGAAAACTCACGGATTGCAGGAGAGTACAGAGTAAATTTTTTTTAGGCGAGATTTAAAAAGAGACTTGGAGGCGCAAGATTTCAGGCTGACAGGTAGTGAATTCCATAATCGAGGTCCCTTTATTTTACAAGAATAGAATGAGAGTTGCGATTTATAAAACGGCCTGTATAAATTAAGGTTGGCCTGTCTGGTTGGATAGTTGTGTATAGCAGATAGCTTAGTGAAGTAATTTTGCAAGCTGGAGGGATGAGAGACTGAATGATGAAAAATTTGTGCGCAAATATCAAAATAAGATAATCATTCATTGAATGTATACGAAGAATATTTAGCTCCAAGAATAGGTTTCCGGTATGTGCTAATCTGGTATTGGATGTTACAATGCGAATAAGCCTGTTTTGCAAAATAATTAATGGCTGGAGGTGTGTGGGATATGTGTTGGCCCAGACCATGCTGCAATAGGAGACGTAAGAGTAGAATAATGAGTAATATAAAATTATTAGGGTCTTTCTGTTTACACAATTTTTAATATTGTTTAAAATAATTTTTCTAGATAATTTTGAGCATAATGATCCAATATGTGACTGCCACGTTAACTTGTCGCTAAAGATGACCCCGAGAAATTTGAATGTGTTGACGCATTCAAGTTCATTGCCATCAAGGATGAGTTTAGGTAAAATATGAATAGTAGATCTAGCTGGTTTGATTAGCATATATTTGGTTTTCTTCACATTGAGAGACAATAAATTGCATGAGAACCAGTCGTGAAGTTTAATGAGTTCGTTTGACATTGTTTCGATTAAATGTTCATGATTAGTGTCGGATAAGATGACGCTATAGTGTCGTCGGCGAAAAGGATAATATCTAGGCAGTTAGATGCGTTACATATATCATTGATGTAGATTAGGAAGAGAATAGGACCAAGAATCGACCCCTGAGGCACGCCACACTTTATGTTCTGGAGGTAGATAGTACATTGTTGTAACAGACGCGTTGAGATCGGGATGACAGATAGCTTCGAAACCAGTCATTAGCGATTCCACGAAATCCATAATGTTCAAGTTTATCTAACAGTATGTCAGGATTGACCGTATCAAAGGCCTTAGATAAATCAAGAAACATAGCAACGGTAAATTTTTTGTCTTCTTTAGCGTTAATTAATTTATCGTATAATGAGAGACACTGCATCACAGGTGAAATGATTAGCCCGGAAACCAAATTGGCTGGGAGAGATAATTTCATATGCTTCCAAATAAAATGTCATTCTAATGGCAACTAATTTCTCGAAGAATTTACTAAGACAGGGAAGAACAGATATGGGTCTATAATTACTGGCTAAGTTTTTGTCCCCAGATTTGTACACAGGTGTGACTTTGGCAACCTTCAGGATGTTCGGGATTGTTCCTAGTTCAAATGATAAATTTACAAGATGTGACAGGGGACTGGCTATAATGTTAGAGACAGGGCTTGAGAAGTGACATGCGGAAACCGTCTATACCGGGTGATCCATTCTTTAGCTCCGCGATAACTGTTTTAATTTCGTCCGGCGTGCAGGGATTCAGGAGAAATTGCTCCAGATTATCCCGTGTAAAAAAGGTTCTGAAATCAGTCCGAGATGGAGGTATTCTAGTGGCTAGTTCAGATGCGATTGAACAGAAATAGTCATTAAAATAGTTAGCCATCTCCGATGAGTTGGTAGTTTCGTTTCCGTTAATGATAAAATTGCTAGGTAGGGTATTTTATTTTCGGTGTTCCATTAAGTTGTTTATCACCTTCCATGTTTCTTTGATATTATTGTTGTGTTTGTTAAATTCATCTTCATAGCACTTTATCTTAGCGTGCCTCAGTGTATGGTTCAGTTTGTTCCTATATAGCTTATACTGCAAAGCATTTTCGGGTTGTTTATTGGTTAAGTGTAGGCGATATAATTTGTCTTTTTCGTGTATTGATTTAATAACTCCGGGAGTTATCCAAGGTTTGTTTATTTTTTGTTTGGGAGTAGATTTTGTGCGGACAGGGAAGCACTCATCGTAAATTGGGGTAAAATTGTCAATGAATGTACCCATAGCTTCATCTACGTTTAAAACATCCTCAGTAACATTGCTCCAATTAATTTTCTCTAGCTTTTCTTTAAATAAACATTGGTGATTCGAATTGATAAGACGGTATACTATATTTTGTTCTTTAGTAGTAAAGGTATGGTCACATCGGCTGATATGGAACACTGGAAAATGATCAGAGATGTCGGACAGGAGTATGCCAGAACAACGGTCATCCTCATGGAAATTTGTGAATATATGATCAATTAGGGTCGCAGAACGTGATTTGACACGAGTTGGTTTAATAATTTTTGGAAAAAAGATAAAACGATTTCATAGTTTCGTAAAATTGTTTAGATGGTCCATGTGTAGAAGTCTTAAAAAGGTCAATATTCAAGTCTCCCATGAGGACACATTTCTTTTTTTCTGGTTTTAATGTATTGAGGGTATCCAGGATCCTGGTATTAAAGTAATTTACATTTTTCCCAGGGGGTCGGTAAATTATACCTATTATGTAAGAATTGTTAGTATCTGTAGCTTCAACAAACAGTGATTCAAATTCTCCATTAGGATCAATAGTGGAAAGGTCATCTCGAACTGAGCATTTCATAATGTCGTCTCTGATGTATAATATGACCCCACCTCCTTTACGTTTTTGCCTTGATAGAGGAAACGGTTTATAACCAGGAATGATATAAAGTTCTTCCGTGGCTGGGTCCAGCCAACTCTCGGAAATTCCAATTGCGGTGAAGCGAAAATTCAAGTTCTGTATGAGCGCAATGATTTCTGTATAGTGTTTTTTAAGCTTCTAGCATTGAAGTGGATAACACCATGAGGATCTTGAAGTACATGAGTTCATACGGCCCCTAGCCCCGGGTTAAGCGGAATTAGACACAAGTTACGAAACGTAACGCCATAGATCTTGCACGCTACGCTCGTATTTTGCTATCAGCATGCGATATGTATCGCCAAATTTGAGAAACTTTGAGTGGAGGCGCTTGATGGTATAGCCCTGTTTTATAAGTTTCTGCAACAATGTTTTGTGACGTTGATTAAATCGTCACATTTAATACAGGATCTAGCAAATGCTACTAGGCGAGATATGTATACGCCATATGCAGGTCCAATGGAATATTACTGTCCAGAAAGGGATAGTTTACGATGTCGAAATTGTAATCATCTCTTTTGGCATAAAGTCGACGAGAGAGAAGGCCCACTTCATTTTTATAGACATATAGATCTAAATATGATGTGTATCTCTGGTCTGTTACCAGTTGATGAGGTGACAGAGGAGAGAGTATACATAGGCTAATGGAATGGTATATTTAACATCTTTTTGAGGGGTATACTTAACCCTAATGGAGTGGTATACTTCTCTCCTTCTCCGGATGTTCAATTCTGTCTGAGTCCTCCTGGGACAAGTCTACCCCTGGTGTCCATATCTGTGATAGCGATATACGGCTCGGAAAGAGGTTCAGACAATTCGAGAAGTGAGACACAAGCTAAGTCAATATGAGTCGCCTTTTAGGAGAGGCAGTAATGGGGGATCGTATGGCAATAAAATCGTTAAGGTGAAATATATTGATGAGGCTATAATAACCAAGGCAATATCCTTAACGTACTTCCTTGACAGGAATGTCAATGGATCGGTAAATGAAGGAGAATAATGTATTATTCGCTTGAGGCATATCACAGTACAACACCAACAGGCAACCGTACTAGAAAATAGCTGACATAATCGATCAAGTGATAAAAATCGTCTAAGAACTTCGTACAAAGAACCTGTGTTCTGTGAAACGGTGTTGTACGTAGGTCGATACCAATTAGTGCAGGTCATGCAGTGTACGCAAGGAATTGTTGTGAATAAATAATTCTGTGCCTGGCTTGATTTCAGGTTAAGTTGGATGGATAGATCATAAACACCATTCAGCTGCTATAATCGACCTCTACGTGGTCGTATTTCATGACACAGCTGACAGAATGACAGGATAATGGACTCTGGAATAATTTCAAGACCTTGTTCAAGACCCCGCTCCGTCTTATATACTACTTCCTGGTTTCCAGATGAAAAGTGCATGTGTTGAAGGAGTACTTTTCGCTTCAATACGCTTTTGATACTGTTTGGTACATCATATACCTAGATGGTACCGCACACACACCCTGGAATACACGGTGACTTTAAAAGCAGTATCACGTCGATTTATTTGGATTTCTCGAAACAGTCTGTCGTTACTCAGCAGTTCAACCGGTTCCCAGCAAGCGGGGAACCAGGTGAACTGTGACTCGTCCATTTTCCTGCGGGAGGGGCGATCTAATCCCACAACACCCTTCCCCTCACATGTTGCACGTCTCCCCAGTGCTACTAGCCACCATAGATATTTTGGGCATATTTCTCTAAAATCAACTTACACCCCTGATGTTCACCTGTCTAAAGGTTTGACATGGAAGGCAAATAGTGCTAAGATAGTGCTAAAGCGACACCCGCCCTAATGTGAGCGGACTGGTGTATCTACATATAAAAGGGACACCCATCCTAGAATAGGTGTATTGGCCCGGAACATCCATCTGCAGAAGCAACCTATGGAGTAGGGACGATTTGGTGTAGGACGCTCGAATATTATTGACAAGGACCTGCTGCCAGTTATATTGCCAGACTTGTTTAGGATATTACCTTTTCAATGACTTGCATGAGGTCTTACATCAAAGCTTTACTATGGAGTTCTGCAAAACGAGCCAAGTGGTGAATAGTAGTCACCGAAATAAACCCGAAATTTTTCTTATATTCGCTCAACTGCATTATATTTAGAAGCCTGCCATCCGCAACAAATACGCCTCCTCTCCAGGCAACAATTTCTAGACACCTAGAGCAGGCGGTTCTCCCGAGCAGGCGGTTCACCCGAGCATGCGTATCCACAGTTAGTGGCGCTCTAAAGCAGGCGAACTGGCCGGAATCACCAAACTGTAGAGGCCATATCTGTAGTTCCTCCTCGCTCGCTAAAATAATCATAACAATTCCATCCGCCCGGTGACAAGTCCTCCTATTAGTCGTTAAGTTTCACCTTAAATTACTCTCCCAAACTTCAGTAGACTTCCTCACCCTAAATTACTAAATCCCCTTCCTTCCTCCCATTTTGAGAGATAGCGCCTATTTCTATGTCAAACCCAGTCAATATTCCGAAAAAAATTAGGGACCTACTCCTAGCTGCATGTCTGTCAGCCTGGTCAATATCTGAACTAGCAATTAAATATCTTTCTATAGTACACCCGCAGGGAGCAAAATAGGAAGAGGGTGAACAGGCAATTTAATTTGAATAAAATTTCATCCTGCTCAACATGTCCCAAATGTCAGTTTGTCATCTAAATGACACTCATGGTAGACCCAGAAATAAAGAAATTACAGAGCTGTCCCTGCCGCAACATGAATCTTTAAAGGAAAAAACTTCTCGAATAGGATAACTCAGTCCCCTTGACAAATTTGCTAAAAGAACCCTAATAAAATCGCACTATAACACAACTTGTGAAAAATTACGAGCCAGCGCCAAAATCTAAATAAACGGCTAAAAAATCACCGTTGATTCAAGAAAAACCGTTAAAACAATCACCAAGCCTTAATCGCAGGAATCAATGCACACAAGAGCTTGTGCACTCAAATTAGATCACTATAAAGTGATAATGACCTCCATTATTTTTTGTTCCCACCAAATTTTTAATATCGTTTTTACCCACCATTTTTTCTCAAGGACAGACTAACACAAGCCCAGCAAACAGTTAAATTTATACAATCACACCCCTAATTCTAATAAATTCTGTGACTGTAAAGGCGAAGCTCCGGCAGACCAGTGTGTAATCCACCCATACGGCGGCTCCACTCGGCTGGCCAAACGAACAGGTCCAGGCATCGTAATAGGTCGAATATACTACACAAAATTTAAATACACCCAATGATAAGTTCTTGAATTTAAACCAGCTCCATTGGGAATTCATCTGTCCTATTTATAAGGCTGGTGCCATTTTCAGAATGTGAGGCCTTTCCAAAATTTCACCATGGTCCCAACACCCGCCATGTGTTGTGTTTAGAGTCTCTCGTTGGCATCTGCAACAGGCCTCCATCAGCCCCTGACACTGTGGAACACGTCCCACCCTTGACCCTGGGAATAAACGTTGCCCCCAATTTGTAATCCGATTTTCCTCTCTACAAAATGTTTGATGAGATTTGAGTCCCCCTCCCCGTGCCCCAAGAACGGCAGAGTCTCATAAGGATGACCCGATTCCCCATAATAGAGAATTCGTAATCGTGGATATTTGACCAAGGACTGCCCCTCCACCTTGGGCGGAATACTCTGTGAGAGCGGGATTATCCCTTATTGCGTCCAACGGACGTCATACATCATGTAGGACCCGGGCGTGGTTCAACTTCCCATATTTAGGAACTCGTGATCGCGAATTTTTCCCTGAAAACACACATTTATTGGCAAATAGTGATTCAAAGCAATTAAAAATGAATAATGGACTTAAAACTCAAACTGGAATATATATTCCAAGGTTTGGTCCGTAATTGAGATAAAATGTATTATCTTTCCAGTATCACTGAAATAGCCTACTCCCCTGTAAAGCACCCGTTTATTATTATGCTTGACTGGACGCGAAGAGCTTCATTCCTCATTCATTTCTCTGCTTTGTGAGGAAGGACAGGTTGAATCCAAATAAGATATTGATATTGATACCAGATACTGATATTCGTCCAATCAATTTTCCTAAAAAATAAAGACGATATTCTTACTTTTCCTTTCCTTTGCGGTAAAATTCAGAAATTACTGTGGCACACTTCCGAAGAGCACGGATATGATGGCTATCTACCCTCACTCGTACCACGTCACAATATTACAAAAACAAAAACAAAACCAAAACCAAAAAAACAAATGAAAATCAACAAAGGGCTAGGTCTAAGTTTTGCAATTTCCTATACTTATTTCATTCCTCATTCTGCGCAAATGTCAAACAATAAAACGAAAATTGAATGTTCATTTTATTTTATTTTTTGTCGACCCGCGAAAGCAGAAACAAAAGTTTTGATTTTTGATTCTTTAACTTGTGAAAGAAGAACTGAAAATTGAATTGTTGATAGTTACAATGGTCGTTTTGATCCTTGCACAATAAGTGTGCGATTTTCAGATTTCGATACGAAAAGAGTATGTAACTAAACATTTATTAAAAGAAGGCGAGGTTGATAGTGTGAAGGAACAATGGTCACCAGCCTGGATACTTTTTGAGCAGTCGGATATGCCTTGTCATGGATGGATGGATGTATACGATACGTTTCAGATGCCTGTGCCTGTCTCGAAAAGCCGCACAATGCAACCATATCTCCTGCCATTGGATTTGTGCGCAAATCTGGTCTGTGATGTCGTGCTGGTAAGCATGTGTCATTGTTTGACAGCATGAATACGGGCCTGGTTCAGATAACAATGTATGACAAAAGGAGGCAACTGTTCGACAAAACATGTCAGTGAAACCCTACGAAATCAAAAGATCTCATGGTCTATTTTCGAATACGTTTCTACGAGTTAATACAGCAGCAGCTAATCGTAGCCTTTCGTGATCACACATCTCAGGTGGGTCAATGGACAACGAGGTAGTTTTGAACCTAATCGGTGGGCTTCGAATTTCAGCCCATTGTTACCTGCGGCACGCAGGTCTACGGGAGGCTCGCGTTGTTGTTGTTCTTCTTCTTCTTGTTCTTGTGACTTTTTGAAATGCGCATGCGCTAAGAGAGTGTGATCTCTGCCACACTTTTCTTTTCAACCTCCGATCTCACATGAAACCACTGTCTTCAAGCGCGTTTGAATTCATTTGCAACTATATTCGGTGGAATGAATTATTGCTTCGTTGATTTCCGTTCAGACTTCAATTCTCTTACGTCAGTCGCTTTAAAGCTGTCGGTCGTCACATCAGTCACTGTCTTCAGATATTACCATTTTCATTGAACAGTATGCAGATGTATACACAATTTAAGATCCTTGGATTTCTTATATACCAAAGAAGATGAGCCGCAACCTTGTCGGTGGTTCAGCTAATTTGCATACAGTCCCAGGCGACTGTCTTAGAAAGTAGAAAAATAAGTTCACTACTTCTAGTAATCATTTTATCTACCCAATCTAGATAAAACACAAATTGGCGAAGAAGCATAACAAGTAACGCATTATCATTATGATTAACATTGAATAATACTTGGTATCAAATTATAGATCATGCATCATAAAAACAAACGCAACAATTACGTTTCAGAAGTAAGCGGAACAACTCAGCAACTTTCACCGAATAAAGATGTTTAACTTTACCCCCAAGCAATTCGCATATATGGAAATATGTTTTGAAAGGAAGAATAACTTAACCCTCTGTGGGAATCGAAACAATGACCCTCCAATCCCTGGACTTGCACTTAATGGTAGCTATACCGATTCATTGATAATACTCAAAACTGACTTTATGCGCAAACGGTTTTATAATACATAAATGACTATGTACTATTTAATGAGTCCGACAACCCTATGCGCGAACAGTACATCATAGTTATATTGTGTACTTTCGGTTACAAGCATGAAATTTGGCACATAGCTATTTCGAATGATCCTCTTTCGGAACCAGTCCCTCTATCCTCATTCTCGCAAGCCAGGGCCTTGCTTCGCTGGTATTGATGTTCTCGTCCTCTTCCGCACTCATAATCCCTTTAGAATTGCATTAATCACTTCCGTAAAATCAATACTTATGTGTATCAGCAGACAACGGGCAGAAACATGTTGCATTTGACATCATTCTCTCAAGTCAGAGCCCATTTCTGCTAGAACTTACTGGTTCTACACTTCACAATTTACGTTACTTTGTCAATCAGTTTTACGAATGAAATTACGTCATATATTAGCAGATACTGACCATAAAAGCGATCTATTTGACCTCGTTGTCAATGTCTTAGCTATACCGACTCATTGATAATACTCAAAACTGACTTTATGCGCAAACGGTTTTATAATACATAAATGACTATGTAGTACTTAATGAGTCCGACAACCCTATGCGCGAACAGTACATCATAGTTATATTGTGTACTTTCGGTTACAAGCATGAAATTTGGCACATAGCTATTTCGAATGATCCTCTTTCGGAACACAGTCCCTCTATCCTCATTCTCGCAAGCCAGGGCCTTGCTTCGCTGGTATTGATGTTCTCGTCCTCTTCCGCACCCATAATCCCTTTAGAATTGCATTAATCACTTCCGTAAAATCAATACTTATGTGTATCAGCAGACAACGGGCAGAAACATGTTGCATTTGACATCATTCTCTCAAGTCAGAGCCCATTTCTGCTAGAACTTACTGGTTCTACACTTCACAATTTACGTTACTTTGTCAATCAGTTTTACGAATGAAATTACGTCATATATTAGCAGATACTGACCATAAAAGCGATCTATTTGATCTCGTTGTCAAAAGCTAGGACCTTGATTTCCTTGAGAGTTTTTTAAATTTATTTTGATACCTTTCATATTGACTTGGAAGTCATTTTCGCGAACGCAATAATTTGATGTACCAAAAGATAATAACGAGAATTCGACATGATTCTCTTATACACGCAGACCTTGTTTAGTGAACTAACCCTGAAATTTCGCACTTAAATCACCTCCCGAATGACTTAATGACAAACATATTCGCGAATTGATTATAGGGCGATATCCATAGATACTGACAAGAAATGTTTCTTATTTGCAGAATTTGACTTAAAAAAAAAATTAATAAAATTATCAACCTTCGAAAAGGCTTGACCAAACATGTCGGATGAGGTGATATCTCCTAAGGATGAAATAGGTAATCATTTGTATAGAAGGAGCAAATCATGCATTGATATTGGCTTGCTGCATGGAAAAGAGTGTCAAGGTACCGTATTTAGTTTGCAGATGATAACGCACATAAATGCAGAAACTTAATTTATTATTCTAATCGAATATCAAGACTGTCACAGGCCTCAATTTGAATCGTGAAAAATGTCATTATGCCTCTTGAACAGTTCGATAAAGCCTTCAACCCCATTCCATAGTTTCACAGATCAAAGTGATAGACCTGATAATAAATTCATTGAAAATTAACTTTGACGGAAATATAAATTTTCCATTTTGCTCGGCAAAGTAAGCGAGAAGGGAGACTGAAGAGCGTAGATGTTCGCGCTATGACTAAATCCTTGAAATTTGTTTGGATTTCCAAATATTTGAAAGCCTTTTTGATTTGCAAAAATCAACGGCTGAACGGAATGTTTTGAAACTTGGAATTCACGATACTTGTACCAAGACATTGCCAAAGCGATTATTGTGACTTCGTCTGTCAATTCAGTATAGACGGCACGGACCAGTCAACATCGTCGGATTTTGAACGAGGAAAGCGAATATATATATATTGTGTCAAATCTATTAGTCAATTCCTGCAATTGTGGGTTAGAAGTTGAAAATTACTTCCCTTGGCATGAAAACACTTGCAGATGGCGCTTTTTTTCTACAATTACCACTACCTCCGCTGATATGTCTTTCACTGTATTATTGCCACTGCCGCAGGTTTTGACTACAATGTAGTCATTTCTCACTTGTTTTCTTTTAAAACACTGTTTTGTTTTAAAAAGTATTAGTCGAACCCTCGCGGGCAATAGTTTATGATGGTTTCAATTCCAAATGAAGCAACCGTGATCAACCTTCCGAGAGAAAAAACAAAAAACAGTATTGGGCTGTAAGGATGGTATTGGGCTGTAAGGATGGTATTGGGCTGTAAGGTATTGGGCTGTAAGGTATTGGGCTGTTAGGTATTGGGCTGTAAGGATGGTATTGGGCTGTAAGGTATTGGGCTGTAAGGATGGTATTGGGCTGTAAGGATGGTATTGGGCTGTAAAGATGGTATTGGGCTGTAAGGATGGTATTGCGCTGTAAGGATGGTATTGGGCTGTAAGGATGGTATTGGGCTGTAAGGATGGTATTGGGCTGTAAGGATGGTATTGCGCTGTAAGGTATTGGGCTGTAAGGATGGTATTGGGCTGTAAGGATGGTATTGGGCTGTAAGGATGGTATTGGGCTGTAAGGATGGATCCAGCGCTAATTTCAATCCGATTTGAATATTGACACTCGCGACTCTTTACATACAAAACGTGTATGTGTAGTAAACCTGACACTATTAAAATGTTTTTGCTTCTTAGGAAGTGTGATTTGAATCTTCCCCTGCGAAGGCGGAATAATAAACTGGACCTAACTATATGAAGCCAAATGATAAAATTATTCAACAAGAATCTTCGATATGGTTGTAAAAGCCATTTAGAAACTTGAGTCAATAAGTCGTAACTCCGTCATTGGGAATATCCTTCACGTTTTCAGGTAGTCTTATTGCCCAGAACAGATACACCAAGGATATTTTCATACGAGATAACGTTGGCTGAAGGCTCTTGGTTCTATAGCCTTGTCAAACTAGTTTCTACCAGAAAAACATTTGTGGCGTTGATTAAAATATCTACATTATCTCATTGAATCATGTGGGGCCCTTAGTGGTCGAGTGGTCTAAGATGCTTCAATGGTGACCGCTATAGCCCCACACCACTGAACCGGCACGGGTTCGAGCCCCCCTGGTGCATGTGTGAAAGTTCGCCTGTTACTTACCGACGGACAGTGGTTCTCTCCGGATACTCCGGCTTCCTCCACCAACAAATCTGGCTGTCAGATAAGCAGATTATGAGTGAAATAAGGTTGAGGATAAGTGTGACACTAAACAAAATCTCCCCCAATCCTACGAATACTACTAGATGATATATGTCCTCACTACATGTATATGCAAGACCATTTGAGATATTGGAATTCTGGAAGAGATAGTTATCAATATTGAATCGTAATCGTCCCTTTTTTCGTAAAGTGGATAATGAGTTTGCTCTTGGGAAATTATGAAGGGACGGTATTTGGAATCTGTTTTCTTCTTCTGATGAGTCTATCGACGTGTAACTGAACTGACCTAGACGAAATAAAATTGCTAACATCTTAGTATCCCCGTATTTATGAAGGTGTCTCACGCAGTATCAGGTATTTAGCATAGTGTAGAGTTAATACCGGATTAAGTATTGAACGACGTCCCTTTAATAACTATATGATATGATATCTCTTTCGATGGTGAGTAATCCTCTCCAAAGCAAGAAGGTTTGAGAACCTCAGCTTTATGCAATCTTCGAATGGACGACAAAGTGTCATAAAGACGCGTTAGACGTGATTTGAGCCAGGGATATTGAAATATGTCTCTAAAGGTGTCTTTATGTTCCCCACGGCAATATCCTTCTCCCATTTCCCGGATCTCTAACCGTTCCTCAGTCTGGATTAATCCCCGTGGAGCAATTGTACACCTGTTACACGCTATGGGAACATGTATAGCCAACTGAAGAAGTGATGCACTGCCTAAATCATTACGAATTCACTTCGAAGAGAGGCTAATGCCGAAATCGTGCAGCAATACAATCATTAACCCTCTTTGGCCTGGTGGAAGGGGGCACTATGTGTGAAGGGGGAAGGGGGCACTATGTGTGAAGGGGGAAGGGGGCACTATGTGTGAAGGGGGAAGGATGATGGGAAATTCAAAATGTTTAAGTGTTCACAGAAAGTGACATTTTCGGTATTTACTGATAAAATGGATTCACAGAATATCACATCATTATGGCGGGCATCTTGGACTTTATTTACATTTTCGCGTCGAGCTTGACGAAAATATACAGTATGGAAAGTTTCGGACCTCTACCCCGTGGAGCAAAAAAAAAAAATAGGGTGAGTGAAACGAAATGGCTTCATTCACAGACCGGGACAGCCTTCAAATCGCCAAGGCCCGATAGGGTTAAGGTGAAATATACTAATGGATCTATAATAACCAGAACAATATCCTTAACGTACATCTGTGACAGCAATGACAATGGATCGGCCAATTAAGGAGAAAAAATCTATTATTCCCTTGAGCCATATCACAGTACAACGTGAATGTGCTCCTAGAAATGAGGGACTCGGGCAAGTGTGATGTATAGCGCATAAGAACACCCTTTATTGAGCGATAGAATGGTGTTATGTGGAGGATCCCACTACTTTTGTACAGATCATCGATTATATACAGTTGTGGACTGATTAATCATATACATAGATTGATTTAAGCTTAGGATGGATGAATAGCTCACAAACTTCATTTAGCGTCTACAATATACATCATTGTCGTAACCATGTGAACGTTTATGGCTTCATACAGTCTAAATGAACACCACAATGAAGGGCATACTGTAGGTAAGTCCATAATCAAAAGACCAAATACACACGACAGTATTAGCACCAGAATCCTACCGGGCATAAAGCTAAAATGTTAATATAAACACAAACTATTTTCCTGCAAGAGAATAGCAATGAACAGTGTCCAATGATTCCTA
>JAVTVY010056199.1:0-30735 GCA_036873755.1 Hanleya hanleyi | reverse complement strand
GATGTACTTGTTCCCTCGTTCCGTCTCTGGGAAAGGCCCTGAAATATCTGTCGATAGCCTGTCCAGCGGGGATCCGACTCTCATATCTCCAAGAGGTTCTCTGGGTGACTTCGTCGGGGCTTTATTGGCTCCGCAAGTATCACAACGACGAACCCAGTTTTCTACATCCTCTCTAAGCTTCCACCAGTAAAATCTCTGTAGTGCCTTCTCACTAGTCTTTTTTACGACCAAAGTGACCCGCAAGGATGGACCCGTGCATCTGACTGAGGACAAGGTCCCTCATACTTCTGGGAACCAGGAATTGCCAGTGACTGCCAGTAGCATCATTGCGGAGAAATTTCCCGAAAAGTACTCCATCCATTAGTGAGGTTGTCCCACGAATTCCAGTAATGTCTTGAGGCTGGACCCTATGCACATACGTCTGGTCCAGAGGGTCGTTGACCATCCTCAAATGACTTGAACACTGGTCCTATATCTGGGTCCTCTAGTTGCTTTTTCCTCAATGTTGACATAGCATAACCCTGCATCCAGGGTGTCTCAGAAACTTTGCGATTTACCGCAGAAGGATCCAATCCTTTGTTCTGCGCGTCGAGGTAAGTTTCTGTAACATCGATATTACCAGCACATGGTTCAATGGTGTTCTCCTCGATCACTCCGACCTCTAGGTTCCGACATGACTGGCATTTGCCACTAGCCATGTGCCCAGTCTCAAGGTCTTTCAGGGTGACCATACCAAGGAACAACAGCACAAACCAACGGGCTGCCGCGAATACCATATTCCTCAGCCTTCGTAAAAAGTTGTCAGTTCTGGGGTTTGCAGACAATTTATTGAGTGAGTTAACCCTCCGTAGCTCATCCTCGGCTTTGGGGCTCTCTGCTAAATTACTCTGCATTTCCACGCCTCTTTTCTGACACTTCGTACAAGGACCACATTTCAAAGTCCCATCTTGAAATGTATCGTCATCAACAGGATT
This sequence comes from Hanleya hanleyi, assembly GCA_036873755.1. Taxonomy (NCBI): domain Eukaryota; kingdom Metazoa; phylum Mollusca; class Polyplacophora; order Lepidopleurida; family Hanleyidae; genus Hanleya; species Hanleya hanleyi. Next base: position 29,761 of record JAVTVY010056199.1, on the reverse strand, counting down.
GGGATATCGAGACATAGCATCTGCATTCTGATGCCGATTTCCGGGTCTATGTTCGATATCAAAGTCAAAGGCTGAGAGAATTTCAATCCATCTCGCTATCCGATTCTTCGGTTCTCTAAGGCTAAAGAGCCATTTCAACGCCTGATGATCTGTTCTAATCAGGAACTTCCTTCCCAAAAGGTAATGACGATAGTACTCTGCAAAAACTTTTACTGCCAGGAGCTCTTTGTCCGTTACACAGTAGTTCCGTTCAGCTTTGTTAAGAGTGCGGCTTGCATATGAAATGACACGCTCTCTGTCACCCTGAACTTGTGAGAGTACTGCCCCAATACTTATGTCACAGGCATCAGTATCCAAGATGAAGTAACATCCATCCTTGGGGTAACCGATGATATCTGCTCCTGTAAGTGCCGTCTTCAGGCTGTTGAATGCCTCTTCGCAGCTTGCTGTCCATTTGAAAGGAATATCTTTCTTTGTTAATTCGGTAAGTGGATGTACTAACTTTGAGAAGTCTTTCACCCAGCGACGATAGTAGCTTCCTAGACCAAGTATACCCCTAACTTCTGTGACATTTCTTGGTGTAGGGCAGGCCACAATCTTCTCTATGTTAGTCTCATTTGGGCGGATTCCGTCTCCAGAGATAACATGTCCAAGGAATTCAACTTCCCTTTTCATCAGATGACATTTGGACGGCTTCAACTTTAGCTTAGCTAGCCTGATCTTTGTTAACACTTCCTTAAGTCTTTGTGTGTGCTGTTCAAATGTGTTTCCAAATATGACGACGTCGTCTAGGTACAAAAGACACGTGATCCATTGCAATCCTGATAGAGCGAGTTCTATGCATCTCTGGAATGTTGCTGGTGAGTCCAAAAGGCATTTTTGTGCACTCGAATAATCCATATTTAGTGACAAACGCTGTTTTAGGGATGTCTTCTGTCTTGATAGGCACTTGATTATAGGCAGAGATCAAATCAAGAGTTGAAAACCAAGTTGCTCCTTCAACTGCGTCAAGACAATCCTGGATTCTTGGTAGTGGGAATGCGTCTTTCTTAGTTACCTGGTTGAGACGTCTGTAATCTATGCATGGGCGTATAGTACCACATTTCTTCCTCACCCAGACGATGGGTGAAGCCCAAGGTGAAGTTGAAGGTCGAATCGACCCTTGTTTCTGTAGAGTTTCCAGTGCCTTTTTATCCTCGCCTGCAAAAGCCATGGGTAATCTTCTGGGCGGCTGTTTTATGGGCTTGGCATCTCTGGTATCGATGGAGTGTTCCACTAAGTCTGTACACCCAATATCAAACTCATTCTCGGAAAATACATCTCCATACTCTGTCAGAAGTTCAGCTACGACATCATGTTTGGGAGTCTCCAATCTGTGTATGGTCTCCTTGTATAGGTCTATGAGGTGTTCCGGAACCCCCATTTTCACTCTACTCTTTGTCTGGGGTACCTCTGATACTTCACGGATAATATCAGTTTGTTGATTGATCAGTTGGATTCAACGGATTGCATGCATATTACTTCCTTCTGATTCATTTTCCTTATCCAGCAGCGTTGTGATGTCCGAGTCCACAAATTCAGCATAACCGACACACGTGTTTTGTTTGATCACCCTAGATGTGGGGAATGGGTTGAATACCCTGACCTTGATATTTCGGCTACTCCCAATATCAACGCAGCACGGTGCGATGATAAGTGAATGTTTCTCTGTAAATTCGGGTGAACCTTCTACTAGGAGTTCCGTTCCAGCATCTTCCATGCTAGTCCTGTTGACTACAGCATCCAATATGACTTCGCACATTCCCGGGATGTTTATATCATTTATAGCAGTTACCCTTTTCAATTTTGGCAATGGGATCTGTTTGAGGGGTATAACTGTCTTGTTTAAAACTATTTTCCCTTCACTTAGTAGTATATCAGCTGGTCCATCCGGTCCCTTCTGTAGAATATCTGTTCCCAACAGGATTTCGTCCTCTATGTCTGCGATCACCAGTTCCCGTTTTAGTTTTAGTGTTCCAAGGGAAATATCGAAAATACCCTTGCCTGTATATTGTAGGACTCTCCCATCTGCAAGGATATTACACCTTTAACCGACTTACGTAATCCAGGTCGGAGAAAATCAGGAATCTGAGAAAACACCCGATTGGAAACAATAGTCCGTGTGGCACCTGTATCCACAGTATGTGTTACATCCGTGCCATTCAGCATGCCTTGAATGTATACTCCATCATATTTAGGAATTTCTCGTCTGAGGGTATCTTTGAGCTTTCCATTAATAGGATGAGGTATACTTCCTCTAGAGACTCCGGACTGGCCATCTGAATAAGGGACCGTCCCTCGGCCTACTGAGCCGATCCCCTGGAGTTTGCTTGCTGATTCAAATTTTGTCGGTTATCTGCTTGATGTGAATCAATAGTTCTACCGTAACTGGTGTATCCTGTCCTTGGGGTGAATTGCTGATTTGCATTGTTGTTATTTTCCCGTGGCTGGGTAGTTTGACTGAAACTGGTATATCCTGATCGAGGAATGAATATCTGAGCTCTTGGATTCAGCTGTGCTCTGGGTACGTAGTTCTCACAATCTTTGGCAAAGTGATTTCCATTACAAATGAAACAACCCGTGAATTGTGATCTGAGTGGTTCCGATCTTTTCCCATGACTAATATAAGGACTGGTCTGTCGTGGAAAATTTCTCTGGGTGAAATTGTCATGTGGGCGCTGTTCAATTTTCTCTACTCGTTCCGTCAGAGAACTCATCATTTCCTTTAGCTCAGCCCGTAATCCTTTAACCTGGCTGGCCATTTCCTCGGTATTTGAATACTTAACAGCATTGTTAAATTTGCTATTCCCGCCTTTCTGGGTATTAGATTTCCCACCATTACCACGTGTGGTCTGTTTGATATGTGTATCCGACTGTACACAAACATCGTCAGTTGTAACTTGATCGTCCGTTCCATATTTTGCCGAGCGGGTGGGTCTCTTTATATTACCCCCACTTCTTCGCTGGGTTTCTAAGAAGTTAACTACTTCATATACGGCTTCATCGATGTCTTTAGGTTCTTTCACGTATTCCACATGAAATCTGGCGTTCTCATCGTGAAGTCCATCGAGAAATCTCCGAAGAAGATCTTCAAGCCTGGTTGTATGATCCCGATTGGCGTATGCCTTGTCGTATAACCGCTTTAATTCTGCCGCATAATCCTCCACTTTCTCCCCGTTCTTCTGATTTCTGTTACTGAAGACTGCTCCAAAAGTTTTAGGGGTTTCCACTCTTCGATATCGGTGCCCTAATTCACTTACCAGTGAATCATACTTACCCCGTATTTCTCTGGAAAGTTGGCCATAAACGAACTCATCGGCCTTTCCCTGTAATCTTAGTAAAAGTTCCGCTAATTTCTCATCTTGAGACCAACCCCTAATTCTGGCCACGTCCCTGAATCTGTTGTGCCATACTTCCCATTTTTCCTCTCCTGTGAAAGAAGGAAGTTTTGCGCTTGATTGTCGGGGTAACCCAAGCCACCTGGTACGTTCCTTACTACTATCATTTGGAGTGAGTTTGGAGCTCACTCCAGGTCGTCCATTTGCTGGGGTATGTTTAGGTTTCCTCGGTGTTTGGATAGGGGAAAGGGCCTCATCATCCCCGTGAAATAATTGTAGGACCTTTTTCCCTCACTTGGGTGGAGTTCGATATCCATGGCACACTCTGTTGGTCCGGCAGGGTTGGTGTCAAGCACAACTGTGTTTGGGTCGATTGTGTCGGATGGGTCAGTGATTGAGCCTATAGCACGACGTAGCTCGATGATATCATTGACCTGGTTCCTGATGTTGGGGTATTCCCTAAATACATCAACAACATCTCTCAGGTTACAACTCAGGTCATCTGATCCATCTGATCTTTTGAGGGGAATCTTGATGGGGATGAGTGGAGGAAATCCAGTATCGTGGATTATCCTGACATCTTCGGGTGTATATTCCTGTACGGATGATTCTGAAAGGGTGACAGACTTGGTTTTCCTAGGCGCTTTTGTGGCTTTCGCTGGTGAAACTGATGCTACAGGTCTATTCATGGTTTGGGTCTCAGGTGTTGAAGATACCTCGCTGATTGTTTTGGAAGGATGTTGAGGGATGGATGTCTTCTTCCCGCTCTTGGGGGTGACTGACTTGGGATTGCTTTTTGGTGTCTTCTTTACCTTGACGGTTTTGGATGGTTCTTTCTCGGGGCATGAAACAGACTGCTCTACAGGTGGCGCTGACTGGGTAGTTGAAGCTGGTTCATCTGGGATGATAATGGGAGTCCCTGGTTGAGGTGTCGTCGTTCTCTCGATAGCCACCGGGGTTAAACCTCCTTCGATAAGATGGTGGCATCCTGGGGAGTCAATACATATGGTGACTTTGTCCCTTCCACCCTTTCTGAACTGTCGACAGATGGATGTTTTTCGTCCATATGCTTTCTCATCTCCTCCGCCTTGAGAGCTATACGGTTGCAGTAACCACAGGCATATGGGGCGTCAAGACGAAGCAGGTGGTTGGTTACTACATGACGTATCATCTGTGATCTGTCGCCGATATAACGACATCTAGAGCAGCGGTGAATGGCACCCCTCTTCCCATAAGCCCTCTTGGCCTTGTCATTCTGCTTCTGCAAAGAGCAAGAAGAAGTGGTGTCACTCAAACAGTCCGTTAATATCTGGATTCATACATATTAGGGGCTACCAGTCACCGGACCCTGTGCCATGATTCTAGTTCTTCTGAATTTGTAGTGTTTGGATGACCCTTTTCCTTGTTTTTGTTAATGCTTTGTCTGCCCATTTTAGAGTATATGTCCCTTCGTATGGTTTGAGTTTGTTGTGATGGATAACCCTTGTTTTGCCTGCTTCATTCATTTGGATAACATAGTCAAGATCATTTATTTTGTGGATTACTACGTGCGGTCCGCTGTATGGGAGTGTTAGTTTTGCACTGATACCCTTCTCTCGTTTCTCATGATAGTACCACACATAATCTCCTGGTTTGTAGGTGTGTGCCAATGTTTTCCCATCGTAAGTTTTCTTTTGTCGCTTAGCTGCGATTTTGAGACGCTGGCGGGTGATATCATGAGCATGTTGTAACTTGTCACGAAGTTCATCGACGTAGTCCCCATATGTGGTCAAGTTTTCTTGATCATCGGGACCAACGGAGCCAAATATTACCTCAGCTGGGAGTCGTACTTCTCGAGTCAAGCCTGTGCCATCATGAGGGGTAGCTCTGTACGCTGCAGCCAAACATCCCAGGTAAAGGTCCCAGCTTTCCTGATCATCCTTGATGTAAGACCGGATCATTCGTACCAGTGTGCGATTAAAGCGTTCCACCTTCCCATTACACTGGGGATGTCTAGGCGTCGTTCGAGTTTTCCGAATCTCAAGTAGTTTACAAAGTTCGGTAAATATGTCGCTTGTATAGTTCGATCCCTGATCACTGTGCAAGTCTAAAGGACAGCCATACCTACTAATGACTTCATTCAGAATGACTTGAGCACACGTCTCTGCTGTTTGATCCGGGATTGGAAATATCTCCACCCAATTAGTAAAATGGTCTGTTACAATTATGATGTACTTGTTCCCTCGTTCCGTCTCTGGGAAAGGCCCTGAAATATCTGTCGATAGCCTGTCCAGCGGGGATCCGACTCTCATATCTCCAAGAGGTGCTCTGGGTGACTTCGTCGGGGCTTTGTTGGCTCCGCAAGTATCACAACGACGAACCCAGTTTTCTACATCCTCTCTAAGCTTCCACCAGTAAAATCTCTGTAGTGCCTTCTCACTAGTCTTTTTAACGACCTAAGTGACCCGCAAGGATGGACCCGTGCATCTGACTGAGGACAAGGTCCCTCATACTTCTGGGAACCAGGAATTGCCAGTGACTGTCAGTAGCATCCTTGCGGAGAAATTTCCGGAAAAGTACTCCATCCATTATAGTGAGGTTGTCCCACGAATTCCAGTAATGTCTTGAGGCTGGACCCTATGCACATACGTCTGGTCCAGAGGGTCGTTGACCATCCTCAAATGACTTGAACACTGGTCCTATATCTGGGTCCTCTAGTTGCTTTTTCCTCAATGTTGACATAGCATAACCCTGCATCCAGGGTGTCTCAGAAACTTTGCGATTTACCGCAGAAGGATCCAATCCTTTGTTCTGCGCGTCGAGGTAAGTTTCTGTAACATCGATATTACCAGCACATGGTTCAATGGTGTTCTCCTCGATCACTCCGACCTCTAGGTTCCGACATGACTGGCATTTGCCACTAGCCATGTGCCCAGTCTCAAGGTCTTTCAGGGTGACCATACCAAGGAACAACAGCACAAACCAACGGGCTGCCGCGAACACCCTATTCCTCAGCCTTCGTAAAAAGTTGTCAGTTCTGGGGTTTGCAGACAATTTATTGAGTGAGTTAACCCTCCGTAGCTCATCCTCGGCTTTGGGGCTCTCTACTAAATTACTCTGCATTTCCACGCCTCTTTTCTGACACTTCGTACAAGGACCACATTTCAAAGTCCCATCTTGAAATGTATCGTCATCAACAGGATTGGGATATCGAGACATAGCATCTGCATTCTGATGCCGATTTCCGGGTCTATGTTCGATATCAAAGTCAAAGGCTGAGAGAATTTCAATCCATCTCGCTATCCGATTCTTCGGTTCTCTAAGGCTAAAGAGCCATTTCAATGCCTGACGATCTGTTCTAATCAGGAACTTCCTTCCCAAAAGGTAATGACGATAGTACTCTGCAAAGAATTTTACTGCCAGGAGCTCTTTGTCCGTTACACAGTAGTTCCGTTCAGCTTTGTTAAGAGTGCGGCTTGCATATGAAATGACACGCTCTCTGTCACCCTGAACTTGTGAGAGTACTGCCCCAATACTTATGTCACAGGCATCAGTATCCAAGATGAAGTAACATCCATCCTTGGGGTAACCGATGATATCTGCTCCTGTAAGTGCCGTCTTCAGGCTGTTGAATGCCTCTTCGCAGCTTGCTGTCCATTTGAAATGAATATCTTTCTTTGTTAATTCGGTAAGTGGATGTACTAACTTTGAGAAGTCTTTCACCCAGCGACGATAGTAGCTTCCTAGACCAAGTATACCCCTAACTTCTGTGACATTTCTTGGTGTAGGGCAGGCCACAATCTGCTCTATGTTAGTCTCATTTGGGCGGATTCCGTCTCCAGAGATAACATGTCCAAGGAATTCAACTTCCCTTTTCATCAGATGACATTTGGACGGCTTCAACTTTAGCTTAGCTAGCCTGATCTTTGTTAACACTTTCTTAAGTCTTTGTGTGTGCTGTTCAAATGTGTTTCCAAATATGACGACGTCGTCTAGGTACAAAAGACACGTGATCCATTGCAATCCTGATAGAGCTAGTTCTATGCATCTCTGGAATGTTGCTGGTGAGTCCAAAAGGCATTTTTGTGCACTCGAATAATCCATATTTAGTGACAAACGCTGTTTTAGGGATGTTTTCTGTCTTGATAGGCACTTGATTATAGGCAGAGATCAAATCAAGAGTTGAAAACCAAGTTGCTCCTTCAACTGCGTCAAGACAATCCTGGATTCTTGGTAGTGGGAATGCGTCTTTCTTAGTTACCTGGTTGAGACGTCTGTAATCTATGCATGGGCGTATAGTACCACATTTCTTCCTCACCAAGACGATGGGTGAAGCCCAAGGTGAAGTTGAAGGTCGAATCGACCCTTGTTTCTGTAGGGTTTCCAGTGCCTTTTTATCCTCGCCTGCAAAAGCCATGGGTAATCTTCTGGGCGGCTGTTTTATGGGCTTGGCATCTCCGGTATCGATGGAGTGTTCCACTAAGTCTGTACACCCAATATCAAACTCATTCTTGGAAAATACATCTCCATACTCTGTCAGAAGTTCAGCTACGACATCATGTTTGGGAGTCTCCAATCTGTGTATGGTATCCATGTATAGGTCTATGAGGTGTTCCGGAACCCCCATTTTCACTCTACTCTTTGTCTGGGGTACCTCTGATACTTCACGGGTAATATCAGTTTGTTGATTGATCAGTTGGATTCGACGGATTGCATGCATATTACTTCCTTCTGATTCATTTTCCTTATCCAGCAGCGTTGTGATGTCCGAGTCCACAAATTCAGCATAACCGACACACGTGTTTTGTTTGATCACCCTAGATGTGGGGAATGGGTTGAATACCCTGACCTTGATATTTCGGCTACTCCCAATATCAACGCAGCACGGTGCGATGATAAGTGAATGTTTCTCTGTAAATTCGGGTGAACCTTCTACTGGGAGTTCCGTTCCAGCTGATCAGTGTCCAGAATAATAGGAACTGTGGACACTCTCGTGTTCTGGCACATGTAGGCACCGTCGTGATATGACTGAAACAATGTTGAAAACGACGTTAAATCCTACTCACTCACTCACTCCGTTCCAGCATCTTTCATGCTAGTCCTGTTGACTACAGCATCCAATATGACTTCGCACATTCCCGGGATGTTTATATCATTTATAGCAGTTACCCTTTTCAATTTTGGCAATGGGATCTGTTTGAGGGGTACAACTGTCTTGCTTAAAACTATTTTCCCTTCACTTAGTAGTATATCAGCTGGTCCATCCGGTCCCTTCTGTAGAATATCTGTTCCCAACAGGATTTCGTCCTCTATGTCTGCGATCACCAGTTCCCGTTTTAGTTTTAGTGTTCCAAGGGAAATATCGAAAATACCCTTGCCTGTGTATTGTAGGACTCTCCCATCTGCACAGGATATAACACCTTTAACCGACTTACGTAATCCAGGTCGGAGAAAATCAGGAATCTGAGAAAACACCCGATTGGAAACAATAGTCCGTGTGGCACCTGTATCCACGGTATATGTTACATCCGTGCCATTCAGCATGCCTTGAATGTATACTCCATCATATTTAGGAATTTCTCGTCTGAGGGTATCTTTGAGCTTTCCATTAACAGGATGAGGTATACTTCCTGTAGAGACTCCGGACTGGCCATCTGAATAAGGGACCGTCCCTCGGCCTACTGAGCCGATCCCCTGGAGTTTGCTTGCTGATTCACATTTTGTCGGTTATCTGCTTGATGTGAATCAATAGTTCTACCGTAACTGGTGTATCCTGTCCTTGGGGTGAATTGCTGATTTGCATTGTTGTTATTTTCCCGTGGCTGGGTAGTTTTACTGAAACTGGTATATCCTGATCGAGGAATGAATTTCTGAGCTCTTGGATTCAGCTGTGCTCTGGGTACGTAGTTCTCACAATCTTTGGCAAAGTGATTTCCATTACAAATGAAACAACCCGTGAATTGTGATCTGAGTGGTTCCGATCTTTTCCCATGACTAATATAAGGACTGGTCTGTCGTGGAAAATTTCTCTGGGTGAAATTGTCATGTGGGCGCTGTTCAATTTTCTCTACTCGTTCCGTCAGAGAACTCATCATTTCCTTTAGCTCAGCCCGTAATCCTTTAACCTGGCTGGCCATTTCCTCGGTATTTGAATACTTAACAGCATTGTTAAATTTCCTATTCCCGCCATTCTGGGTATTAGATTTCCCACCATTACCAGGTGTGGTCTGTTTGATATGTGTATCCGACTGTACGCAAACATCGTCAGTTGTAACTTGATCGTCCGTTCCATATTTTGCCGAGCGGGTGGGTCTCTTTATATTAGCCCCACTTCTTCGCTGGGTTTCTAAGAAGTTAACTACTTCATATACGGCTTCATCGATGTCTTTAGGTCCTTTCACGTATTCCACATGAAATCTGGCGTTCTCATCGTGAAGTCCATCGAGAAATCTCCGAAGTAGATCTTCAAGCCTGGTTGTATGATCCCGATTGGCGTATGCCTTGTCGTATAACCGCTTTAATTCTGCCGCATAATCCTCCACTTTCTCCCCGTTCTTCTGATTTCTGTTACTGAAGACTGCTCCAAAAGTTTTAGGGGTTTCCACTCTTCGATATCGGTGCCCTAATTCACTTACTAGTGAATCATACTTACCCCGTATTTCTCTGGAAAGTTGGCCATAAACGAACTCACCGGCCTTTCCCTGTAATCTTGGTAAAAGTTCCGCTAATTTCTCATCTTGAGACCAACCCCTAATTCTGGCCACGTCCCTGAATCTGTTGTGCCATACTTCCCATTTTTCCTCTCCTGTGAAAGAAGGAAGTTTTGCGCTTGATTGTCGGGGTAACCCAAGCCATCTGGTACGTTCCTTACTACTATGTGTAGTTTTACTGTCATCCGAGTCATTATCACTGCTGGAGCTAGTGTTATTCACAGGTGAACTAATCCTCTTCCTGCTTTCTGATCGCCGAATTTCCTTTGTACTTCTGTTGTGTCTTCTTATTTTATTTCTAGTAGCTGGTCTGTTAAGAGTATCCGACAGCTCACCCTGACTGCAAACAGGGGGTATTGAATCTTGGGGTAAGTTATTAATACTGGAAATTGCCTCTGTGACTGCCCCTTTTATCATCGATGCAACACCTTGCATTGTTCCTCTCAGTATATCCCCGACAATTACAAGGGTCTAGTCCGTCATTCATAATCCAGCCGTCGTCCATTAGAGAATATCCGCGTCCATAATCCAAAGACCTATTCCATTTTCCACATAACAGTATTAGCACCAAATTCAAAAAGACAATCATAGTATACATAAACATAGGCTTGTTTCCTGCAAGAGAGAAGCGGTCATCAGTTTTCAATGATGCCGGCAAGACATCATGATGTTCCAAAAATATCAAATCCGTATCGCTGATCAGTATTCTTAATCCATAATATTCGTTATACAGTCGTCATCTAAAAAAAAGATGTATCTCAGTCACGCTTTGATTGTGACTGTTCATATGAGTACCATGAGGATCTTGAAGTACATGGGTTCATACGGCCCCTAGCCCCGGGTTAAGCGGAATTAGACACAAGTTACGAAACGTAGCGCCATAGATCTTGCACGCTACGTTCGTATTTTGCTATCAGCATGCGATATGTATCGCCAAATTTGAGAAACTTTGAGTGGAGGCGCTTGGTGGAATAGCCCTGTTTTATAAGTTTCTGCAACAATGTTTTGTGACGTTGATTAAAATCATCACATTTAACACAGGATCTAGCAAATGCTACTAAGCGAGATATGTATACGCCATATGCAGGTCCCACTGGAATATTACTGTCCAGAAAGGGATAGTTTACGATGTCGAAATTGTAATCATCTCTTTTGTCATAAAGTCGACGAGAGAGAATGCCCGCTTCATTTTTATAGAGATAGAGATCTAAATAAGATGTGCCTGTAGGGCTATCTGTAGTTTCCTTCAAATCCAGTGAAGGTGGATATATATCCTTCACTGCGTCATTTATATAGCGATTATCCACAGCGAGAAGATCGTCTATATAGCGTTTGGTGAATGAGAAGGAACGGGCTTTGAATGGATCGGTTTTTGAAAGCGCCTGCATATAGTCATATTCATAAGAGAACAGATACAGGTCAGCCAACAGGGGTGCACAATTAGTACCCATTGGAATACCTATATGCTGCTGATATATTGTGTTGCCAAATTTCACATAGATATTTTTAATGAGAAATTCAAGCAACTCTATAAACAAAGAAACATCCCATGAATGATATCTCTTGTATGTAGTAGAGCTAAAGAATGCTTTATGGCTTCCGACATTAATATATCTACGATCAGTTTTCTTGAACACAGATACTATTAATGAACTTAGACGGTCAATAAGGTCCTGATGAGGGATTGTAGTATAGAGAGTCGAGAAATCCCATGTCCGATACCTCTTTCCTTAAATTACCCCTAGACTTGTCAGCTTCCAGTGTATCTCCCATAGAATAACAGGCGCTTTTCTCTGCTGTCCCGTTTAAATTTGCTATATCGTGTACACCCTCTCTGGAGACTGGAGGCGCATGTATTCCAGTAGTTTCAGCTTCACTTGCTGTTTCGGCCAATAGTCAGTTCTGACACCACCGGTTTCTAACCGGAATTTCACATTGTACTGAATCCTCTAATGTTGAATAACTGGATAAATGCAGTAATAAGTTGAATAACTTTTATTCGTATAATAAACTCTGTATTGGTTACATCAATAAATTCACTGCGATATCATTAAATTCATCGTACATGAATATCCAACAAACGTAAGCTCTCCTGATGTTCCGTGTTCTGTTGTTATTTCGTTCAGATTCTGTGCTACTCCGTTTTCGTGTCCTGAGTATGTTTCTGGATCCTGTGTAATTTGTACATCATATCCCCGTCCTTTATATCTGGTTACTTCCCGACTTTTAAGTTATGTGTGATCTGTGTGTGTCCGTAATTCACGTCCGTACCCCGTCCTTTATATCTGGTTACTTCCCGACTTTTAAGTTATCTGGGTGATATGCACGTCCGTACCTCGTCCTTTATGTTTCCTTGTGAAGCTGTGCGTGACTGTACGTGTTGATTCCCTGATTCTTTGCATTGAAGTTGAACCTGTGTTATAGTTCCTGTGTTATGTATTATTACAACCACCCCTGAAATGTATTCTGTTTATATTCGTCTATGATTTATCCCTAGAATCATGTGGCACTGGTATCCGGGGCTGTCATTGATATCAGCATTAATATATGAGTTGAAGACAAATAATCATGGAATATATAGCTTGAGTTTACATTCTAGCCCATTGACTACTGAATGTGCTCTCTTGCTGTATATTTTGTTCATCCAGAAATTTATCTAGGGATCCAGAAATAAATCCAGGGGTCCCGAAATAGATACTGTAATCAGTACTCGATCTTGGGTCCAGTAATCAATCGTTGATAATTTTATACATGCATAATTGGTTGTAACTCTGGAATAGACAGCTTGAGTTTACATTCTAGCCTATTGACTACTGAATGTGCGCCCTTGCTGTTTATTATGATCATCCAGAAATACATCTAGGGGTCCAGAAATAAATCCAGGGGTCCCCGAAATAGATCCTGTTATCAGTACTCAGTCTTGGCAATTTTAGATATGGGTTGATGATAACTGTGGAAATGACAGCTTGAGTTTACATTCTAGCCTATTGACTACTGAATGTGCACCCTTGCTGTTTATTATGATCACCCAGAAATATATCCAGGGGTCCAGAAATAAATCCAGGGGTCCCGAAGTAGATCTTGTTTCCAGTACTCAATCTTGGGTCCAGTAATCAATCATTGATCATTTTAGTTGGAAATCTGGATTAGACAGCTTGAGTCTACATTCTAGCCTATTGACTACTGAATGTGCATTCCTGTTATCTATTACGTTCATCCAGAAATAAATCTAGGGGTCCAGAAATTTATCTCGGGGTTCCAGATATTTTTCTAGGGGCTGTGCATTGATATAGACACTGATGGACTATCAGCTTATTCTGGTATACTCCTTGCTGTACTGGTCCCTTTCTTTTAATTTACATACAATGTAGTAGTGAATGGTTGCTGGGGTCTTTTAATACCGTTGGCTGTACTCACAGGATATTTGTATTCACCGCCTGTGCAGCTGACTCGGTTGATACCAAGTGACGAACCTCCGACTGTCAACGTAATTTATACTTTCCCGCTCGTGCAACGTTAGCGCTTACCATCATTACTCGCTAAACTGGAACTAATTGTTCGCAATCTTAGCTGAATAGGGATCTCAATTATCAAAGCTAATTATTTCAATCATTTATAATTAATGATAATCTGCGAAAGTTAGTCAAAATTAATTGGAAACTGCTTCGTGAGTAGAGAGCCTCGCTTTCGCATTTCCTAAACATGGCGGTCAGCGAAGAAATCTTCCGCCAAAAATTGTGCACAAATGTGGATTCATTAAAGATGAGCGAACTTTACGTAACGATAACGACTGGTTTAAGAACAAGAACAAGTATTTAATCGAAACTGGTAAGATTGATTGATGGAGATGACGTATTGTCTTATAAAACATACAAAAGTTGTCCATTACCGCAGACAAACAGAATTCACTCACGATCTCGATGTTTAACTTTGACAAACAATAATACCAGAAATTATCAAATTGTCACAATATGAACAGCATGAGTATCTTGAAGCACATGAGTAAATACGACCCTAGTCCAAGGTTAAGCGGAATCAGACACAAGTTACGAAACGTAACCTCATATATGTTGCACTCTGTGCTCATATTTTGCCAAACAGATTGCACCCTAATGAGAGAAGCATGGTCTGTCTTGTTACCCTATGTTGGGTCCGTTCGAGATATACTTCTTCACTTTACATCGTCGCTCTTCACTCAGAATATAGGCCTGTGACGTCATCCGACTTCTTGTCTGTACTCGGCATCTTTTTCTAACAGCGGTGTATTTTGCATTTGATTTTTATACGTATATGGCGAGACTGGCTTACCCTCTCTACAAATCATCGTGGCTGTAGTTTACAAGGTGGAGAACGAAGCGCTTGGTCGACGTCGGATCTCACAGTCTTGTGTTCTGAATACGTATTTGCATTCTACTAATATTTTTCTCGTTTGAGAAGTTTCCTTAATCTAACGTTTACATACTTCAAGAACTCTCCATCAGTCTTGATAGCGATATTACATCATCGCCCTTGAATATTTGTATCTAATACCGCCTATGCTGGTGGCCATGTGCTAGTTGCCATGTGCTAGTTGCCATGTGGTCATGTCATTCAATGTATCTACATGAAAACAATAGCTGGGATACAAATAATCACAGGAATCATTGCTGATTCTTGGGATACTGCTTCATGCAGTCAGAATATTGATGAACGGGGTAATGTGACTTCTTGTCAGTAAGCCGGAATCTTTTTCCACCGCCATTGTACGTTGCCTTGAATATCACAAATGAGAAGCCATGTGGTCTGACACATCAAGATATATTTTTGTATTATGTAGTTGATACCGTGGTGATGCAAGGACCTTCTTTTGTGACAATAAATTTTAAATATTTTCTTTCGTGTAATTCGAGATATTCTTGTTCGACGAGTTTGCGTTCCTCGTTTTGGAATTATATCGGGCTACCGATTAGCTGGTCATTTCCTCCCTCTTGTTAAAATATATTGCCGAAGGCAATTTTGCCACTAAAACCCGCATTAGTTTTTATATGATTGTGGTACAATTTGATCAGCTCACGTTTTCTAGTTTTCGGTATAATTGGAGAAGCTCACATTTCTACGTTTTCTATATACTTGCAGCAGATCGCGTCTGTCAATTGTTGTCTTCGAGTATAGCAACGTCTGCTTATAAAAGTTGCCCTGTGATATTTGTTTTGAGAAAACATATATGCATTGGCACATGCGTATTTTTTATTCTGAAAATATCGAGTTAATTATTCTTATATAAACCGTCTTTGTAACGCTGACAAATCATCTCAGAGTGGCTATTGCTGCACTGTACCGTTTCAATGAGAATACACATGTGAACATACGTTTAGAAACGAAAGACTTCTAGCAGTGGAGATATGCCACCGCACATCACCAGGTTAAATGGCGTTTTGGTCCAAGGGGTTCTTCGTGTCTAAATGTGTTTAAATGACTCCATTTAAACCCCTTTATCACAAAATAGCACATGCTGTGGATTTCAATGTTATGTCATTGCTATAATCATAATACAATCGAGTTATAACTTTAATATATTGTGCACATATATTTTCTCTTGTTGCATTAAAAATCAATTATCTTTAGGACATTTCATTTTTTTATTTCAACCGCACCACGTATAGGTCAAAATACTGCCTTATTGTACCTTCTTCGTTGGCAACGACCAGACAAAGTACATGTATGTTAGAAAATAAAATCAACATGCGCTTTTCTAAATTTGTGACAAACAGCTGTAAAGTTTAATTTGGACCTCTACAACCCCTGCACCGCACTGTGAAAACGTTTAGATGCATGCTTGCATCCCATACAGCACCGAGATACCATTTCCAGAAATATAAAACAATTGTTTGAGAAATACCCAAGTCAGGTTAGGAATCTCATTTGGTATAAATGGGAATCGAAATCCAGCAATTCACACGAGCTGAACTAAGTAAAATACATGGGGCCTTATTCTAATGTGGTTAAAACTTTGCCATCTGGATATACTCTTGTTTGAATCAGCTTTACATATCGATATCTCTGAAACGTTACCAATCCATGTTCAAACTTCGCACGCTCATGCTGGCTGAGTATTGTGTGCTTCTCCAAATCACGATCATGTCCTAAGTGCCTGAGGAAGAATGGTACTTGACCAGAATGATCGCTCGACAATAAAGTCCGTTAGAAATTCCGGTAGGTACTGGTTGAGTATTGCGCAAACCTGTAAAAATATCAAAAACCATGAAACAGTACTAGTGCATTAAAAGAGTGCGATAAAATCGTATATGAAACGACAGCAAGCTTATAGAAAATAATTCGACTCTGTTGTGTACTATACAATAAGTGAGGAGACGTTAAGTATGTGCTGATTAAATCTAATTAGTCGACCATTCAGCTAAGATTAGGTGTCGACTATTTTTATATACACTATTAGAATAATTATTATTATATTCCACATGATATGATCATCTTGCATATATACTACTACTACACTATTTCTACCTCAAACGACCCTCGAGTGACAGAGTATACGGTATTTATTTTCTTTCGGACATATGTTGCAATAGCCCCAGTAGTACGAATGCTTCGTCACTACGATTCACAATCATCTCCATTATTAAGATGATTATATATGCAAATTTAGGTTTCTTTAAATTAAAAAAAGTTATTCCAGGCACGGCGGAACCGAGAGGACGCTGTGAGAGCTTTTCATAACTAATGTTCTGAGTTTGGCCGCAGGTCTTTATATTAAAAGAAGGAAAAGATGAAATGTCTCACAACTAGGGAGGTAATCAAGACCGATCAAATATAAATTATGGGCCACTTGCAGAGACCGTTGGTATATGGACTTCCATGACAAAATGTCAAAAATGTAATTGATAACTGAGTGATGTCAGTTGCTCTCTACGATCTTCAAATTCGAGTGCTTCCACGGGCACACCCGCTCTCAGACTCAGTCACTCAGTCGTTACGCCCCTTAGACCACTCAGTCTCCTCCCCCAATGTGAATTTGCTTCCACCGTGCAAAAATCCCCACCATTACCTTGTAAATGTCATAGAACTGATTACTTCCTCCGATCAGATATCTGGCCCTTGGGAAAATGTTCACCACGGCATCCTCCATCGCGTCTATAACCGGAGCCAGGGAGCTGTGGGCAGTGTCGGCAGCTCCTGTCAAGGCTGCTAACACCTGAAAGTGATATTCCTTCCCATAAGACTCTCTAACTTCCGGTGTTGTTGCTTCCCACATCGTCTCAATTTCCAACATCATTCTCTCACGCTAAAGAAAAATATCACCAGAATATTGTCCGATTTTAATGGAATTAAGTATCATTGGTTTGTCTAAATATCTTGAGAAGATTTTACATGCAGCAAATACATTTTTTTTAAAATATACCCTGGCTGACTCTTCCGAAAGTCTACATTAGACCAACCATTAGTCTTTGAACGCCAATCGGACGAGGAGAATCACAAGATTTGACCGGTATCAGCAAAGCGATGGAAACTTTAATAGTATCAATAGCATTTTCAGACTACATATCAACCCGCAAAACTCCTCAAATATGAAATAGTTACTCGAAAAAGTGTCACATTATCAATTGAATTAAGTCAAATATAAAATTTTGTTTACAGAGCAAAGATTCTCATTGGGCCGGTCATGATCAAGGGTCTTCATGGTAATTTGCTCCGCAAAACTAAACGGCTAAAACTGACAAATCGGAATTGTTCCCGTGATTTTCAGGAAAATGGCTGAGCATATGTTACACAACACAACAATCAAGAATATTCAGGTTTAAAAGTTTTAGGGGCTTTAATAAAATGTTAAACCCCTAGGACCCTCAACTGATCAATGCCTAACTCCGTGTGCATGAACGATGGGACAGGGCCATTTTATGTTGGTTGTTAAATTTGAATATGGCCGTCATCGATCAACCATAATTGAGTCGCTTCCAACACGCGTACACCATCCCAAGGTTTCAAGCAGCGGAAATTGGCAAAAGCAAATTTTCTCATATGACTGTCTTGATTTTCGTATTCCTGATATCCGCTTTAGTAATCCAAGATACCGTAGCTCAACGTTCGATAGTTAGATCCAATACCAAGCATGCAATGAATGGAAAAACAATTTTTGTCTTACCAGGTAGAATCGGTCAACAGTTTTCAATGATGGCAGCAAGAAATCTTGAGGTTCTGTATGTTAATAAAGTTAACATCATTGACAAATATGCGTTAACCCTTTATACAGCCTGAACGATTATCCTACCTTTGAAAGCAATAATATACTTTTTGCTTAATCTCTATGGGTTAAACAAAGTTTAATTTGGAGAGAATACAATTTGGCAATTCATGATCCACATATGCCTACTTACGTTTTCGTCTTTTATTATAGCAGTCAATCCTCCGAAGTTACCGGGTTCAATAATACTGACTTTAACCCCCCATTTCCGCATTTCTACGCGAAGGACATCCGAGAAAGCTTCTGCGGCGTACTTTGTCATAGTATAGGCTGCTTCCTTCGGCACAAATAACCGACCTTTAACACTGGTTACGTTGAGCACCCGACCTGGGAAATTCGAAAAGAGGAATACGGACTTATCTCGGCTGATGTGATCAAAGAAGTTCAGCGTCAATAATTTAAATACCGGTTCATACTGCATATACGATTCACGAGACAATGTATATGATGGCCAAGTCTGGGGACAACAATATGTCTAGACTTGTGCCTTTTCAGCGACACAAAGACTCCGACAATAGCTTCCTACATGAAGTATCTACCCAAATACCTTATAGGTATTATATACCACGTATGCAATATTAGTCATCTGGTCGAAGTAAGCTGCATATGTTCAAAGAACTTATCAATAGACACGAGACGTCACTGACCTCGAACCCATTTGAACTTCGAGAGGTATCATAGAAGAGCGTTATTGACTGGCTGGCCTATATTTTAGGCCAATACGGCCACCATATTAGAAGGAATTTTGAACACTGAAGGTGGTCAGATACATGTAAATCAAGGCAGGTTCGAAGTGAGAACGCAGAAATTGGCCTAATAAAATGAATATGAAAAGCTCAGAGAAACAGAGCTTGATAAAATGAAGATGTAAGGCTCAGATAACCATAACGATATCAGCAGGCTGTTCAATTTCAGAGAACCAATAAACCAAAAGCTAGTACTTCAATTTAGAGCACGCGACAACTTTGCCATGTTTATAGAATTTGCATAAACCCATCCCAATAGCTGGCGATTCTGCCTGAATTTAGCATAGAATTTCTCATTGGTAGAATGGACCAAATACGGATTTCGTTTGTCGTGCCAAACCTTCAAAATCTTACAGAAAGAGACTTACATGTATTATCCCTACCAGGCCTGGGGGAGGGAGAATTTCTGCTTTTCCGTGATGAAAAATGGGCAAAAATCTATTTTATTTCACGTCACATTTATATTTACTAATTTATTCTGCAGTTTTTGCGGTGAAATTGCATAAATAAAAAATTCGGAAAATCTGACCGAAAAGTCGACCAAAAAATGTCGTTTGCTTGAAGTTGTTCTACTTTCCTCTAGCGTCTGCTTTCTTCTTCCTTGTCATTCCTCTCACTGGCTTTCTCCCTAGTTGGATCACTATGTACGTCACCGAGAAAATCAACGTTATAACTTTTATTTTATAGGTTCTTACATTGTTATTCGCCGTGTGTACATGACGATGTATTATTCCGTATTTGTTGAATTTGTAAATGCACCCAATTCGATTGAAATTTGTCATTGATCGAAATATCTTCCAAAATGTTGTCAATGCATGGCAATATATCTCAAGATAATCGTTTAAAAGTAGCCGGTACATTGTATGCCGTTACTTCACCTTGATTCCTTTTCTTATTCGTGGAGTTTTCGAAAAATGTGCTACGGCATCTTTTTTCCATTACGCCGTCCAGTCTGCTGCATTCTGTCCCAGACCAAGACATACGACTGTAACCTCATATATGTCGGCTACAATGATGCTGGACATATGAAGTTAATCGGAGGCAGTCGGACCACTGATCATTGAGGTAAATGGGTGTTGTAAATATGTGTTTAACTTTCAACAACACATATAAATACTTTGAGTCATCCAGGCGATAATATTAATGACAAATAGTAAAACTGGCAAAATGAATATGTATTTGTTGTCTTGCGGTGCGGTGTTTACTAAAACCAAACGTCGCCATTCGTTTGTTAGAACGTATCTTGACAAGTTTTCATAACATGAACCTGTTTGCGATAGATTCTTATAGATATAGGCGTCATATTCCACATTCATCATTCAGTCGAAGTCCAGAAAAGAATATCCGTGTTAGACGTTCACTCTCGGCAAGTGATTGAAATCAATGTCAAACAGGCATAAAAGAAAATTGAATATCTGACCTGCAGAAGCTCCGCTCAAATATAATGACTAGCCAGAGAGTATCACGAACTGACGTTCTGTATAGTTCTTCCTAACATTTTGTCAATTGATCTCTGCCCAATTTATTAATTCTCAAAATGAAGGATCGAAAAATGGTTCTGACACTTTCCAAAGGCCCACAGAACTCTTACCATATAGAGTAATAGTTTGCTATCTGTAACGGAAATAAGGTAGTGAGCAGGATTTTCATAGGGTGGCATACTTTTAGTACTTCAGTTAGGGTAATCGTGTTAGTATGCATGGTTCATGCACAGAATTTCAACCCTGATTTATAGGACATTGTGTCGTTCTCACCCTTTGATCGTCTGATTAGTGGGAGGAAAGCTTTCGTCACTCGGACCATCCCAAACACGTTCACGTTCATCAACCGCTTGTATATGTCCATGGTACAGAGCTCCGCATCCCCAAGGCAAGCCTGACCAACGTTATTAACAATGGCCCACAGCCCTGTCAAGGAAATCAAACTTATCAATAAAAACACAGAGCTAACACATAACCATCTCCGCACTATGCACTTTTAGAGGTCATAAACCACTAAACAACAGCCTTACGTAATATGTGGTAAATCAGCTGTGCACATCTTGAGAAAACTATATTCCCTCATATTCCCCGTTACAAATGACACACCACGAGGGCTTTTTTTAAGTTTGAAAAGCTGTTTGGATATTTTTGAGTGTTGAATATTATCGAAACATTATCACAAACCATTTGCCGCCCAGTCAGACCAAACAAATTTTACCGGAATCAAGTACTGATTATAATCTTAGACCCCAAAAGTCATTGATGGTTTGTGATCTATCCCGGAAAATACCATACATGTATGTACAGAAAGCCAGTATCGTAGTCCTTAATGGAAACAATGAACTAGAATAATATAATTCAACCATTCTACGTACGTTTGTCTTTGAGGCCACTTTTAACTGTTTCCAAGGCAAGTTTCACACTGTCATCGTCACATACATCTATCGATACGATGAAAAGGTTATTGTAAACTTTCAGAGCTTTGGCTCCTTCGCCGTCCGGTTTATAACAGCCTGCAAACACCGTGAAGCCAAGTGATGCTGACCTACGGGCAAATGCATGACCGATACCTATAGTCAGATAGAAAGAGAGAGAGAGAGAGACGACATTGATATAGAAGGCCCTCGGGAAATTAGCCATGGCTAACCAGATATTGTACTTAACCCTCTCTATTTCATTATTATTGGATCCACTAAAAGGACAGAATATGCCATATTTTCAGATTTATACGGTCATGCCTTCAAGCGATTAAAAGTGGAGCTAGAACTCATTTAACCATCTTGAATATTCTACAGTTATATGACTGTAGATATAGCGATTTAAGACCCTCTATATGTACTTGTGTGAGAAAGCTGTTTCAATCTTTATGAGATGCTGCGAATAATAACAAACTTCATGGATTCAAAAAAACTTTACGCTGTTACTCATCTGAACAGCCATGATCAGGCGATGTAGAATCGACCATACACGATTAACTCAAGAACATTTACTAAAAAAGAGCCAGTCCCAAGGTATATTCCATACCACGAAGATCTCACAGTAAAACATATCAACCGTATAGATTTTAAGATTGTAAGAGATTCTTTTTATCGAGCAGCTAGGTTAGAAGATATTTTTAGTCCAGCCGATTTTTAATAATCAGAAATTTTACGTAATAGACTGAGGAGTAGCTGTCTTCAATATTACGATTACGATTCTACCGTTCAGTATAATTTCCCTAACAATAGACCTTCGTCATATTTTAGCGGTTTGAGAGACTGGCATTACATAGATTTAGATGCCTTGGTCCTTCAATATATTATACACGAGCTTATCATCACAATGAAGCTATCGATTTCATGAATCATTTGTAAAATACCATTTCCTAATTGCTGCATGTGCCCGGAGATATATCGTTTATCGTTTCATTTACCTGTATCACACCCTGTGATGAAAACAGCCCGACCCTCCACCGAAATGCGGGACATCATTCTTTTCGCCAGGAATCTGTAGACGCCGAAAGTTAAGCCCACGATGACCAGCGTTACTCCTATACTCCCCAGTGCGACGAAATATGGTAAGATGACCAAAATCGCCAAAAATCCAATTTCGAAGGCCTGGAGCCTAAAGAAGTCAAGCACCTCCATCTTCTTGTAACTGCAATTAAAAGTATGTTGAGTTACAGTATTTGTGGTTATGTGGCAACTAGCATTCATCTACGGGGTCTGTGCGACAATACCCAGTCACAAATACTTCAACAGTATTGACAGGGACGGAGATATCCCTCATGTCGAGATATATTGCCAGGGTATAGGTTCATGGGTTGTTCACCGAATTTGGGGAATTTACATTAAGGTCTATCAGCTCGCATGATTTCAGAGATAGAGAGATACACACACACACACACACACATAGACAACTACAAGAAAAGCGTGACTGAGATACATGACATCACAAGAATCATTTTTGCAATCAGAATATCGGCCAGTGGGGTCATGGAAGTACACCGGCATCTATGCATCGCCATGGCATATTTCCGAATGTAATATTATACATGAAAAACAAATATATTGCGTAATAAGTAGCGTTGTAAACTCTTCTGGATAAAATTAATTAATTTGGGCGCCCCAGCATGCTGCAGGCAGTAGGTAAAGAAACTCACAAAAGAACATCTGTGAATAAGCAGGGGAGATAACCAGTAGTAAAGGTATTTAAGCTTGTGGAATTTGACACCTTTTGACACCATCGTACAACCGTCGATTTGTTTCTGACGGACCAGAATTATATTTTAGCGACCGAATCCACGAGTTACATAATTTGCATCTCTGCCCGACTGAATCAAACGGCTCTTCATTCAGAGCCACTTATTTGATACCCAACCACAAAGCCAATAATCTAGTATTACGGGGAACTGGTATATGGAAACACGTGATAATAAGAATAAATCATTTCCGCCTGAAAGATGGACCATGTGTACAATATAGTCAAACTTGAATCAAGTAGGTAAGGTGTGATGAGAGGTGGCATCATGTACGCTCATAACAGTAGACCGCAATATCTACTTGATTCAAGTTTGAATGAACTATCTAACATGAACTAATAAAACACTGCATCTAGGGACTAGACGCTATAGACATACGCACACGATCTAGGTGGCACAGCAGATCGATTCGTGTAATACTTTCCAAAGAAAGAATCTGTGCATTTCTGTAGGTAATACCCACTAAGCACTAAGCTACGTGGTATTATAAAACTGACATATCGAGAGTGGTAATGCAGCTGGTATATAAGATTAATGACGCGAATAACCTACCGATATGCAGCACTGGTGCACAAGTTACACACACAGTTATAACGACTGTGTATCGTGGACTGTACAACTGTTGAGAATGAATTACAAAGTCAGCTAGCATATATGTAGCTTTTTACAGTGACCTAAATTTCGGTCTCTGTCATGGTTAATATTGTACCCGATATCACCGAAACGCAGGGCGGAGTTAGGGTCATCTTGACACAATATAAGTTACCATGTGTTTACAAGCGTCTGGTAAGTCATTCATTATTCAGCCGTCGTCCATTAAAGAATCTCCGCGTCCGTAACCCCAACACCGAATTAAAAAAACTACAACAATCATAGTATACATAAACATAGGCCTTTTTCCTGCAAGAGAGAAGCTGTCGACAGTTTTCAATGATGCCATCAAGACATCATGATGTTTCAAAAATATCAAATCTGAATCGCTGATCAGCACCCATAATCCGTTTCATTATATCGTCATCTATACATCAGCAGTGTATATACAACACAATATATCAGCAGCATATAGGTATTCCAATGGGTACTAATTGGGTACTTTTGGCTGACCTGTATCTGTTCTCCTATGAATATGACTATATGCAGGCGCTTTCAAAAGCCGATCCATTCAAAGCCCGTTCCTTCTCATTCACCAAACGCTATATAGACGATCTTCTCGCTGTGGATAATCGCTATATAAATGACGCAGTGAAGGATATATATCCACCTTCACTGGATTTGAAGGAAACTACAGATAGCCCTACAGGCACATCATATTTAGATCTATATCTCTATAAAAATGAAGCGGGCATTCTCTCTCGTCGACTTTATGACAAAAGAGATGATTACAATTTCGACATCGTAAACTATCCCTTTCTGAACAGTAATATTCCAGTGGGACCTGCATATGGCGTATACATATCTCGCCTAGTAGCATTTGCTAGATCCTGTGTTAAATGTGACGATTTCAATCAACCTCACAAAACATTGTTGCAGAAACTTATAAAACAGGGCTATTCCTAGCGCCGCCACTCAAAGTTTCTCAAATTTGGCGATACATATCGCATGCTGATAGCAAAATACGAACGTAGCGTACAAGATCTATGGCGTTACGTTTCGTAACTTGTGTCTAATTCCGCTTAACCCGGGGCTAGTGGCCGTATGAACTATGTACTTCAAGATCCTCACGGTGCTCATATGAACAGTCACAATCAAAGCGTGACTGAGATACATCATTCTCTAGATAACGACTTTACAACGATTATTATTGATTAAGAATACTGATCAGCGATACGGATTTGATATTTTTGGATGCCTTGTCGGCATCAACGAAAACTGTTGACCGCTTCTCTCTTGCAGGAAACTAGCTTATGTTTATGTATACTATGATTATCTTTTTGAATTTGGTGCTAATACTGTTATATGGATATGGAATAGGTCTTTGGATTATGGACGCGGATATTCTTTAATGGACGACAGCTGAATTATGAATGACGGACTAGACGCTTGTATCTGGGGAATTGTGTATCTCAGTCACGCTTTGATTGTGACTGTTCCTATGAGCACCATTCGAACCATTCGAAACTGGCAATGACTTCATGAGGATATTGAAAAGCTCAAGATGTTTTACGGAAGACGAATAGGACAAATACCCTACAGGTATGTAACCACATGGGATATCTCGACTCTCTGTACTACAATCCCGCATCAGGACCTTATTGACCGCCTTATTTCATTAATAGTATCGGGGTTCAAGAAAAGTGATCGCCGATATATTGATGTTAGAAGTACAGTACGCCTAATAATAACAACTGCTGAAGGAAACCATCTATATTTCCTAGTGTTAACTCTAACAGGAATATCATGTGTTGATCTGGGAAATAATCATAAATACGGATCTCGAGTTGCTCGAGATCTCGTTTTTAATATCAAATGTTAGCCCTTTTATTCTTTATTCACAACTTTTGCTTAAAAGTGTGTCTTGGTTCGAAAGTGTTTAACGTGAACAATCGAAATCTAGCACGCTTGGTTTTAAATGAGCATCTAATTGGAGCCTCGACTGACCCCACCAGACGCTTCCACCAATGGGAATGTGGGAATTAAGGCCGGGTTGCCAGAAGAATGTTTATGAACACTGGAGGACTATAATCATAATAATCGAGTTGGATCCCGAGCAGAGATCACATCAACGTTATCCACCAGGGCCGCACGTGTGGTGGCGGGACTGAATTAATTATTTTTACCAGATAGCGCATGTGTGTGCCCACATATCCCAAATGGTCGCCCCATGGAGAACCCGCATGATCCTCAAGAGAATGGAGGAATCAATCGTGACTCCATGTCATAAGCGCCGTAGGTAAATTGTCCAATTCTTCAAGTCCAAAGTAGTCACGGATGAGATTTTCCAGGATCATCTAGAACGAGCTGCGCTATGGTAGTGCTGCTTGAATGGGACGTCAGCAGCGGTACTAACGATACCTAAACTGTTTCTCAAGAATCTGAAGGGAATCAGACAGATCACATTCTCTCGATTCTGAGGGGTAATCATTTGGCGAAGTTATCGTTCAAGAAATAAAGTTATGTTAAAATGAATAACTGAACCATATGTGAAATATGACCTCGGTGGCACAGCGAAACTAATATTAACTCGGATGTTTGGCAGTTACCCAAACCGCAAATAGATACAGAGATAGCACCGACTTAAGCGCTATTAGATACAAATATTTCGGAGCGACATTGTAATAGCCCTATCAAGACATCTCATCTGAGCAGCCAGAAACGTTTTGATTAAGCCATGTTCAGGCGACTCAGACTCGGATATACACGATTAACTCAAGAACATTTACTAGAAAAGCAACCAGCCCCAAGGTGTATTCCATGCCACGAAGATCTCAAAGTGAAACATATTCTGATCGATTGAATAGATTTTAAGATCGTAAGAGAGTCTTTTTATCAAGCAGCATCTTTGGAAGATCTTTTCAGTCGGGTAAAATAAGACTATTTTAGGTTATTTGAGAGAAATCGGTTTATTATATTAATTTTAATGTATGTACATGTTTTTGGTGTGTTGTGTTGATTACTTCTGGAATGCTGAGTTATTAGTCGTTTTCATTGAAATACTTAGAATTTTGTTTGGTCGTCGCTACATAGCCGAAATATTGCTGAACGCGACGTTAACCTTTAATTCTCTCTCTGTCTGATAGAAAATGATGAACTAATGATGAACTAGTAAAAACGGTCCAAACGAGGGAGTATTTATTCAATACAGGTTCCTGTGAGGTACGAAGCTGACCGAGACGGACCTCGTTCATGGAATGGTTGTATACTTCAGTAGAGTGGATGACGGAATGAAATCCCACTGTCGATTGCTATTGATTGAAACGGTAGCTCATATAGAAGGTATCTGCTCGCGGGCTATTTCACTTCCAATATAATGAATAGGCCGTGAACCTTTTTCCTTATTACAGTTACCATGCTAATAGTCCGGTGGCTTAAGGCCAGATTTTCACTTTATCGTGACAGAGTGGAATAAAGCACCAAATTTGGCACACGTGTCGTCAGAGGCACTGACAACAATATCAGAAGGGGTGCCCTCGATTTCGAGGCCCAGGAGGCAATATGTGACCCATTAGGGGCCCGGGGTCATTTTGGGCCTATAAATGGCAATTTTTATCCCAACGATTTTCAAAACATTATATATTCACCATCCTCTGGGGTAAGAGTCTGAAAATTTCCACACTAATAGTGTTGGCAAAGGTCTAGCGAGAAATGCCAAAGAATTCAAGATGGCCGCCATAATGACGTTACAGCTACGTCAGAACCAAAAATTGATCAATTTTTGACGAATTTTCGATCCGAAATTTTGAATTATTTTTTTGTATTTTTTTCTTGGTGTTATGTATACAGTGAATATTAGAAATCATATATAACTGACTCAGATGGCACGGTAGACCCTGACTGACCTTTGCCAAACTGGGACAAGTTGGACCAGATCCTTATTTATGCAATAAATTCGTTGGGGCTACCATACAATGTGACTGGACAATGCATTGCTACCAAGTGAAATGTGTCACACTTTTGAATATGTTATTCGGGATTCCTGCTGCTGAAGATGAAGTGGCGGCGCCAATGCGAAAACTATGGCCTATTAAAGAGGATCAATGCCGATTAAAGAGATTCTGTTTTTTACATGAGTTGAGAAATAGGCAGCTGAAACGGGCGCATCCTCTGCGAATTGGAACAGGGGCCCGTCCTCGGATGTGAAATATGTCACCGAAATAAGTACGGATTGCTTGAACTGGACAATATCTAATATTATCAGTATAAACAAATGAACTGGTTTATCGGATATGTTATGTTTGAAGTTGCGGATAAAAATGTGCATGCCTTGTAACCTTTCAGATTGATCGGAGAAAGAGACATCGTTGCATTGAAGAACATTGCTATTGCTGTCTTGTTTTGAACGAAATGTCAATTCACTAACGCGTAAGAATGCATGAAATGCTACCAAGATCATTGCGCGTAAAAGAATTACATGGATACAATGTGGGGTATAGCATCAAATATCCTATGGAGGATATCCTTAGTTATGGGCAGTCTGGTATCCGGCTGTGTAATTTTGACATGCCCGTAAGTAGCATTTTGGCAAGGAATAACTGAGCAGGATCGTGTACTGCAGCCAAATTGTGCACATAACTGATAGCCGATACGAATGTATAAGCTGTGGAAGGTGCATACTTGTGGAAATGCAACAATGCTTTGAAGGAAACCAACTGTGCCGATGCGATGAGGAAAATCTTACTGGTACACTGGCCACTGTTATTGAGGAAATCACGATATACTTGTCATGCGCGCGCTTGTATACTTTCAAGAAAGATTCAGCAAGGGACGCCGTCAGATGAACTCTAGCTGTCTGCTTCAAAGACTCAGCAACAGACAGACTATTGGGTGCGACGAGCGATTGAGCCAAGAGGCTAGAGACAGCGCTTCCTGAAATTGTAACCGCAAGAGTTTGTCAGGAATAAGATTGTTCCGAAATATGTTTTGATCTGAACAGAATGTCATTTCGAAGGCAGCCAACTACTAACTGAAGCACTAATTTCATCAGCAATGAAAGAGTGACGATTATTTCAACCACGGCCATATTATCTCAAAGAAGGAGAACGTTATGATTTGCCAGGTTATGGCCCGAAATTTCCACGGCAAGCACAAGGACCGTGGTATGTAAGTGGGCAAGATGTGCTGGCCATTCTTGGTCTATCCACGAGGATCCAAAAACAGCCGCTAAACCCAAGGTACCAGCAGAGTCGGAAACACTTTGATTTGGTTTGATCACATCAGGGAATGCCCAATTTGGAGAAAGAAAATTAATTTTCCGTTGGAATACAAGCCAGGTATTAACATAGGCTCTAGCTTTGTTCAAGCGAATGTGATGGTGAACCTGTGATACAACTTTTGTTAAAGTCTTTCCTGCTGCGAAGAAATGCCCTGCCGGGCACGACGACTTTACATGCAAAAGTTGTGCGAGCCAATGAGAGATTGCAGTTCCACCAGGGTTACCTTTTTGCGGTGTGAGATTTCACTCAGCATGCTTTTCAGTTTATGAATTTTGTCTTCTGGAAATGATGCTTTCATAGTTCTGGAATACAGTTGAATCTCATGCTCAACCATAGTAGTTAATGGGTAGTCAGTCTTAGCATGTTTGATTGGAATGCCCAAATACTCACACAAGTAAGTGAAAGTGTTGAGAGCTACAGAACAGTGGCTAACGTCATCTGCACCGACGAACATGAAGTCGTCCAGTATGTGGATTACCTCTGCTATGCCGAATTTTGTAGCCATAACCGATTGCAGAGAATGACTTGAGCTCCTTAATATCTTACAGGACGTAGAGCATCCCATCGATCACCGATCATAAACATACTTGTCACCCCAGGTAAACCCCAATAAGGGGTGAAT
>JAVTVY010056198.1:0-32051 GCA_036873755.1 Hanleya hanleyi | reverse complement strand
GTGCTCCACCAACTGGACCCGGACATATGGTCTAGCAGATCATTTATCCGTGGCAGAGGGTAGGCGTCCTTCTCCGTGACTTGATTCAAGGCCCTATAGTCCACGCAGAATCGCATCTTCCCGTCCTTCTTTCGTACCAATACCACAGGCGCAGACCATGGACCTGTGGCTGGCTCTATCACTCCCTTTTCCAGCATCTGGTCCACCTGGTTGTCTATTTCCTGCCTGGCGTGTATTGGGGGCCGTCGAGGTGGTATGCGGATTGGAGGCGCATTACCCGTCTTGATGTGATGTTCAACCAGGCTGGTGTGCCCCATATCGCTGTCATCGTTCGCAAATAGGGTTGAGTACTTCGTGACTAATTCTTCCACTTTAAAGGCCTGTTGGTTCGTCAACCTGTTGCTGGACTCCTTAACCAGTCCTTTCAGATGTTCTGGGCATCCCGCTGATGGTATCTTCTTTGGTACCCTTGTCTGTTTGGAATATGTTCCCGCAGTGCTCGTTCTAGACATGACCTCAGCTGCATCTATTCTCGAGATGTTGCCACATAATGTGCCAGCCTTTATTACTGCAGGTTCGCTAGATAGATTAAGAAATCTCACAGGCACATCTCCGCCAGAGTTCACCTGGGACAGCGTCCTCGCCATGATCGCCCCTGTCCGTTGTGTAAATTCTGGTTCGTTCTCTGTCATGCCGACTTCCCCTCCTAGTGCTCCTTGGGCCTTGACAGCAGTGATCATCTGGGTACCTGGAGGTATGGTAAAGGTTTCCGTAACAGACACCCGATGACAACCCGGAAATCCCACTACCTCACATTGAATGAATCTTCCCCCGATCCTCAGGCGGTGACTTACGGCGTCGATCACGCAGTGGTGTTTCGTTAAAAAGTCGTACCCCAATAAGGCATCAACCGTGAGGGTTCCAACCACCATCTTCTGCTTACGCATTACCCCTCCAATCGTTAGCTTGAATTCACCCTCGCCTTCGAGGTCCATGTCCGTTCCATCGGCCATACGAAGGCAAGGGAAGGAAGGTTTACTCAGTGGTGGCTTCCTGCCGGGTTCCAGTTGATCGTAGACATCTTTGTTAAGAATGCAGACGGAGGCTCCTGTATCCACGCAGCATGACATCGTAGTTGGTCCAATACGTACCGGAAGATAAAGTCCAGCATCCCCTGGGGAATTTGCCTTCTGTACCGCCGAAGGGCCTTTGGGATTATAAGATGGTTTTTGTAGCCGCGGGCAGGACCGTTTAAAATGGTCCTCGCCGCCGCACTCCCAGCAACACCTTGGTCCTTCCCCGGTCTCGCGTTGTCGTCGATACGGTCTTCCTGGTCGTCGTGGTTGTAGAGATTGGGGCTTAACTTTGGTGATCTGGTCTACCAACTCCTTGAACTCCCGTCTCAGTTTTGCAATCTCCGGGGAAAATTCGTCTTCTCCGATACTAGCCGTCTCTTCCTCTCCCTTCCCGGTACTTTTTGCCGTATGAGTGCTCCTCCGACGCTGTGCTGCCCGGTACGCTTCTACTTCTACCGCTGTATGTACCGCAGCATCCAGTGACTTGGGATGAGACTGCCAAACTTGGAATCTTAGGTCATCACCCACTGCCTCTAAGAATTGGTCCTTAGCCAATGTATCTTGGACGTCATCACCAGCGTCGGGGTAGGCGAGCTGAACGAGGCGGGTAATGCTGGAGCCGAGCTCGGGCAGTCCTTCATCCTTTTGTCGAAACCTTGCCTTCAGTTGTGATTTGTACAAATCCGTCTGGTTGGGGGGTGCGAACCGGCGTTCTAGAGCGGATACCAGACTTGCATACTCGACCTCTCCTGGTTTGGACTTCAATGCGGCGAGGACCTGCTGGGCCGCTCCCCGTAATGATACGGCTAAGTACTGTCCTCTCTCTGTATCTCCCCATCGATTCAAAGCAGCACAATGGTTAAAGTGTACGAGGTAGTCTCTCCAAGGGCCGGAGCCATCGAACGTAGACACTTTCACCAGAGCTTTCGACGATTTTTCTCTTGCCACGGTTTCCATGGGAGCTTGTGGTTTCCCGTCTGCGTATCCTAACGCTGGATTTGGCCCCTCTCCCTCCTGTTTCGGTTCCTGACCCGTCGTCCCCCCAGCGGAACTTTCTTCGCCTTGTCCCGTCTTCGGTGAGACCTGTTGTTGACCAAACAGACCAATGACTGTTTTTAGGCAATCCTGCATTTCCCTGGTTGCCGCGGCGAGGCCCTGGATAGTTTCGTCCATCTTCCCCATGCCACTCATCCAGGGGGACATTTCCTCCTCAGTAGGTGTCGAATTGGTTCGAGTAGCTTCTTGGCTTGGTTGATTCCTCCGAAGCCGGATACCAGTCGGGTTATCGTCTTCTTCTTCACCGTATGTGAGCCGACTTACTGGCGCCTGGGCTGCTAGTGAAGTATTGCCCGCAGGGATGACTGGTGCCCATAGTCCGGTGTCTCCTCCGGTTTCGTCGTTGATCACCAAGGCTCGGCCTTCTGGTCTCATAGTCCTTTCCTCGTGGTCAGTCCCCACAGGAGTAGTCCAGAAATCGATCAGGGCTGCTATATTCCCATCTCTGACCCTTGTAGTCAGGCCCGATTGGTCGGGTGTAGACTCCGCCTCCGGCCTTCCCCGGGCAAGTTGTCTTTCCATCTTCACTCTCCTGTGAACCTCGGATGTTGGCAAATCCCACCGCTGCCACCAGTTTTGTGTAACGTGTGCCGGGTCGGTCAATAAACGGGACGCAGCTGAGCTAGGTCTCGTTAAATGGTAGCGTACAAGCTGTCAGGCCGCTGTCCCTGCTGACACTAGTCCTTGCCAACTAGAGATTCACTTCGACCTGTCACCTTGTCTGGATCGAGAAAGTAGGAGAGTGTAGAGACAACCAAGGCAGATATAGGGTTAAATAATATGCAGTAATATTCAATTAAATGTACAGGATGATCGCGGTTCAAATATGTAAATATGTACAGTGTTAATATAAAGTGCCGTGTAAAGGGCGGCCTGGCTGCTGGCCCTTTCCACACTGCTGGCCCCTCTCTGCCTATGGAATGTCGTTGGAGCGAGGCTATGGATATAGCGGCTCTCCTCCCTCTAAGGTGGATATCCCTAGAAAGCGTCGTGGCTTCCCACCGTGGATACGATCGTCCTCCCCTTATAGGTGCGTATGGTTCCGGAGATCGCTTCGTCTTCCCACCGTGGATACGTCTGCTTCTCCTTGTATGAGGTCCCCTCTGCAGGTAGGTTCGTCTTCCCACCGTGGATGCGTCCGCTTCCCCTTGTATTCCACTCTACAGGTAGGTTCGTCTTCCCACCGTGGATACATCTGCTTCCCCACAGTTGTAACCTGTCTTGCGAGGATGCCTCCGTATCGTCCTCCCTCCAAGGTAAGCACCAGTGCCCTGTCACCCGTCTCACCAGCGAGAACGCTCTCAGACAGCGTTATGCCTCTCCGCCGTGAACACTCCGGTGTCTGTGCAAGGTAACCTGGCTTGTGAGGGTGACTTCTTCCTCCAACCCTCAGGCACGGTAGATCGTGATTCCCTCTGTCTTCTGGTCCGTAGGTACCTCCCCTGTATCAGCAGCCCGGTTCCATGATCCCTGGAAAATCACCGGTCGTCCGAACGCAGCCCGCGTTTACCGGCAATACCGCTGCTATACGAATCCGAGGTCTGCTCCCGTCCAGCGCAAGGCTTGCCCGACCGTCCACCGATCACACCCTTGGTCTCCGAGTATATCCCCGTCTTACCGTACCAGTAGGTTGAATGATCCTTACCTTTCAGTCCTGGGTGAAGAAGTGAGGTTTTCGCTTGATGCGGTCACTTTTATTCCCATCAGGCCAACGATCACATGTCGTCGTGTCGCCCGTATGACAAGCCACATTTTCCCGCAGCGCCATCTCTACTGTCCAGTCAAAGATAACTCACTTCAATGTACAAGTTAGGAACGATAACTCCAATCGTTATCAGCAAGCAGGCGTTGGGGGAATTCCCGACTTCTAGTTTCACTTTCGTTACTGCTGATCATATCGCCGTAGATTGTTTACACAGTTTCTCTGTTCAACGGGAACATCATGCAGTACTCTCCGCTGATATCACAGCCCAAGAATGGACACAAATACGGGACGGTAAGTTCATTCAGTTATACCCCCGTTGTATGTCCGTATATTATGCTGAGCGTTGTGGCTTCATGTAGACCCCGATTCTTCGCTTCAGACTTGCACTCCGGTCCGAGCTTGTGTTTAGTCCTGATTTACCGTTTAGGGGATACCAATATTCGTTACAATCCTAACAGGTTCTTCTTTATTCCATTAAAATTTTTGTTCCAGGGATGATTTAGTTTGTAACGAAGCTTAAAAAATGCAGTAAAATTGGTCGCTAATTGGTCACACTAGGCGGCCCAAGTAAACCTTGCTGCTTCAAAACAACCCATGATGCAAATTATGCATAAACATTGACAGCCCTTCTCAGATGTTTACATCAGAAAAGGCAGTGACCAATGACATGCATGGAAGTTTATTTTGGGGCAGCAAGGTTGACTTGGACCCACTAGACTAGCAAAACCTGAAGTGAAATTTAGCTGCATAAATTTATCAGGTACATGATGTTTGGATGATATATTTTGGGAGAAAGCGCGACGTAAAAATTACTGTTATGTTGTTATTGTTGTTACGCCGGAACACGAATCATATGAAGAATATTTGACTGCCTTGAATCAATCATCGCAACAAATATCAGCATTCCTGTGACACAAGTAACCTCATTTAGGACGCTACAGGTGTTTAGGTTACCTTTATCCAAGAGATTTCCCGAAACAGTCAACGATAGGTTAGAAAATAATTGTTTTGAAGAACTATGACCCTCGACAGGGAAAACTTGCATTTGCCGCCATACTGTTTGTGGCGCGTCGTAAAATGACATGCCGTTTCCGGAAATTTTCCAGCTGAAAACGAAATCTCGGACTGTAAAGATATTATCAGCCGAAAATTTGGATTGTGCTGATTATATTTATGTAAACTTGATTAAATTTGGCATTAAATAGCGCCATAAAACTTCGACTATGGAAATATATGGGATCACTGGAATTTACGAAAAGGATAAAAAAATTAGATTTCTGTTGCAATCTCAAAGGAGAATTATGTGATTTTATTGAAGCAGATCCTAATCTATGTAAGGCTCTTAATTTCAATAGGGATACCAATTGTTTATTTTCTCGGTTTTCCTACCGAACGCTGTAGTCAAGAGTCTTGTTCTACAAACAATTATGGTTTCCGGCTAGCATGACTGCCCGGTTATTGGACACTTTTTATGAATAGAATAGAATAGAACCTTTAATTGTACTTTTTTACCCGTTGATGGGTTAATGTGTACAGGAGAAAACAAAACAGAATAAATCTCAACATGTTCACCGGATTCAATAAGATACATTGTTCATCAAGTACTTTCTCTTAATTAAGTTGCGATGAATAAAGTTAACTACCAGAGAGATGACCGCCATGTCCTCGGCAGAGAGAGAGTCTGCAGGTCGGCCATGCAACCACGTATGGCCGAGAAAGTAACACTGGATAAAAGACTACATCTTTAGTGATATAAATCGTCATAAAAAATATTGAAGAAAAAATATGGGGAGAGACTGGGAATAGTTGAAACGCAGGGACCATGCATCCACGGTATCAAAATGTAAGTTTGCGCCAGTTATTGGACACTTTTTCAGTGATGGATTTATTTGAAACTAATTCGCTTACTGTCAAATTGTTTGTCCCACAGTCTTTAGTAAACCTCCAAGAATATTTAAACATGAATCCGCACTGTAGCCCACAAATGACTTTTGGAATGAGCGTCGAAGATTCCATCTACATTTTATCCA
The DNA here is from genome assembly GCA_036873755.1 of Hanleya hanleyi. NCBI lineage: Eukaryota > Metazoa > Mollusca > Polyplacophora > Lepidopleurida > Hanleyidae > Hanleya > Hanleya hanleyi. Next base: position 26,184 of record JAVTVY010056198.1, on the reverse strand, counting down.
GCCAATTTCTACGTTCCCACTTCGAACCTGGTCGAAGTGGGAACGTAGAAATTGACTGGATAAAATGAAGATGCGAAGATTCAACCGGTCCCAAATTTTGCAGTTTTTGGGAGTGTCCATTATCCTTGGCTGTCAATCAGTGCTATTGCCACTGTGAGCCATGTGTCATGCTATCGTAAACTGGCTGCTCCCGGGAAATGTTCTATTTTTAGACGGAGTGGTGGGGAGAAATGTACATCGTCTGCCAAACTCCGGTCGTGTTGCACAGTGAGATTCAGTCAGATTCTTCATATCTGTGGGAACATTTTCAGCCAAATTTCATTGGATTTAATCAAACCTGCAATCAAGAATGAAACTGTGAAACTGGAGGAAATTTTTCACCCTAATTTGTGAGACTATTTCCGACCCGCATGAGGGCTTAACGTGCACAAATTCCGTGAGTAAACAGAAATTTATCAGCGTGTCTTTGCAACTGAACTGTAACATTAAATTTGTATTACAGTTGTCATGTAATATTCCTAGAAAATAGCCCCGCTGGGTCTAGGTGTCCAATAATAGGGCCTGTCCAATAACCAACAATAGGGCCTGTCCAATAACCAACAATAGGGCCTGTCCAATAACCAACAATAGGGCCTGTCCAATAACCAACAATAGGGCCTGTCCAATAACCGGGCAATCATGCAAGTGGAAATGTGTAAGAAATTAGATATCCATTTTGTTAATGGTAGAATTGATAAGGATGCTAATATTGGTACGAGAACATGTAATACTGCAAGTGTTATTGATGTAGTGATTTCTTCTCCACAGTTCTTCCCTATGTTCACCTCTTTTGCGGTTTTAGAATTTGATAACATGCAGTCGGGTGGTTCTACAGTAAGGGCCAGTTTCAAGTGGCAGTAATCCGAATTTTTCAATCCAACATTTCAGCATTTTCGGGGGTATGATTTGTTACGAGGGAGTTTTTTCTTGACAATAATGATATTTTAAGCGATTGATGGATAATATTTCTTGGAAAACGGTCAGTTTTGAATTTATATAGTTAATCCTCTGTCATCTACGTCACAACAAAGATGCAAAAGTTCCCAGCTTCTCATATAAAATTTGATTTTATTTTCAGATGTTCTGCCTGGACACACTTATTACAATCTTCACTGGTTATATTTTAATATATATTTCCCAATGATATTTCTATTGCAAAATGTCACACAATACATACAATCCCCTATTCATAGGACCAGGATTCGATTACTTCCAAAATAATTTTCTTTGTTTACTTCTGAATAGCAAAGAAACAGACCAACCATATTTTCAATATTTCTTATCAATGTGGATAGGCCTACATGTAGAATAATATACGCACTTTTCTATATCAGTTTGAGATTGATTATCATCGAATATCGTCAAAAATGTCTCTCGTGACGTAGATGACATCCGTGATGTAGATGATAGACTGTGACGTAGATGACCATTTTCCACATTTGGTCTGCACTGTCCGAGAGATTGAGTCAATCCCACTCAATATTTTTGGGTAAAAATGTGGCAGATCCAGACATTCTGAGTCATTTTCGATTTTTACCCCAAAAAATTGGCTCAAAAGGAATCAAAATTTTTGTGTTAAAATCCAATTTGACGTCTATAACCAAAATTATTAAGCCAGAGTGACTCAATCTTTCTAACAGTTTCGCCCCCGTTAATAGCGCTGGTTCTGGGATTTTATCATATTTCAAATTCCCCACACACGCAGTCCTTTAATCCTACTCTTCACTCATATATGGACTTCGTTTGTCATCTCCGTAAGGGCAATGTCATCCACGTCACGTTAAATGTCACATAAATGTGATGTAGATGACCGTGATGTAGATGACGCTGAGAACATGATTTGGCTCTTCAGTTCAGAATATTGGTATACTCAGCCTGTGACATTCATGATAATGTAGGTCCCAGTATTAGTAAGGCCTTTAGTAAGCCAATATGGCGTGACGGTTGTGAAAATCAATTCCAAAATAATATTAATATTACTAGCATTGAAGATCTGTCAGCTGCTTTATCAAGCATTTCTGAAAATCCGGTTAATCAGGTGCAGATAGATAAGATCAATGATAGTTTTAATAATATCTTGTTCACCGCTGCTGATAAATCTGGACTTATTGTTAATAAGAAGTCAATTTCCCCAAATATAAAAATGCCGTAATGTGAAAAATAGACCTTGGTTTGATCGCGATTGTAAGCTTAAAAGGCAGACATATTGCAGGACGAGAAACTATTACAGGCGTGTTCGATCTACTGAAGCCAGGACAAACATGATAACGTCTAGCAAATCCTATAAAAAAGAAATTAACAGTAAGTTCAGAAAGTATCAGAGCAACTTAGTACAAAAATTAAGAATCTCAAATCCAGTAATCCCAAAGAATATTGGGCTCTGCTTAACAAAGGTGATAATGGACCGAGTGTAAGCGACAAATTAGTGTTGGAAACTATGGCTGAACATTTTAGAAAGCTCAATATATACAGTGACAATCAATTTGATGAAATAGATCTGAATAATATAAGTCATTATAATAGAATTATCAATTCTGAAATCACAGTTGACGAAGTTTCAAATGTTCTCAGTAAATTGAAGAATAATAAGGCATGCTCTACAGATTTGATATCAAATGAATTTCCCAAGGTTGCTTCTCCATTATTGTTACTGGTTACGATTAAATTCTTCAACCTTATTATGGATTCAGGTCTGTTCCCAAGTCAACGGTCTGTTGGGGTCATCAATCCTATATACAAGAATAAAGGTGATGTCTCTAATCCTGCTAACTATAGAGGTATTACTCTAGTTAGTTGTTTTGGAAAACTTTTTACATCTGTGTTAAATTCTAGGTTAAATGACTATTTGGAATCACTTGGTGGTTTGTGCGAGGAACAAGCGGGGTTTAGACAAGGTTACAGTACAGTGGACCACATTTTCTCATTAAAGTGCCTCATAGATTTATATATTAGAAAGAGTAACACAAGATTGTGTTGTGCTTTCATTGACTGCAGGAAGGCTTTCGATTCTGTCAGTAGGTCAGCATTATGGCAAAAATTGCTTAATAACTGTATTGATGGCAAAGCACTTATTTTAATTCATAATATGTATGCCAGTGCCAAGTCATGTGTCAGATTAGGTGGTGAACTCTCCGAGTATTTCACTAGTAAATTATGTCGGTGTTCGTCAGGGTAAGAACTTATCGCCCATTCTTTTTTCACTATTTTTAAATGACCTTGTTGAATTTTTGGCTAAGGATAACGAAGGTCTATCACTTTTAAGTGATATGGTACACAATACACTAGACACAGAAGACCTTGATGTATTTCTTAAATGATATCTTCTCTTGTATGCAGGTGATACAGTTTTGTTAGCAGAGAGTCCAGCTAAGCTGCAACTCGCACTTGATTCAATGTATGAATACTGAAATCATTGATCACTCAGTGAATCCTATGCCAAAACAAAGGTTGTGATATTTTCAAAGGGAAAGCTTAAAAACAAACCGCAGTTTACATTTAATGGTGAAAACTTAGTCGTTGGTTGATTTTGGGTATCTTGGGGTAACATTCAACTTTAATGGTCACTTCAATAAAGCAAAGAAGAAACTAGTTGAAGTTGCTATAGGCGTGCCATGTTTTCAGTATTAAGAAAGTCCAGACGGTTGGGTCTCCCCCCGATATCCAGTGTCAACTCTTCGATGCAGTAGTTGTTCCTATACTCTGGTACAATTGTGAAGTGTGGGGCTATAACAGAATGCAATAATTGAAATGTTGCATCTTAAATTCTGTAAAATAGTTTTAGGAGTTAAGAGCTCTACCAAGTTAGGCAGAGTGCCTCTTGTAATAATAATAATTAAATCCGGAATGATAAGTTATTGGCACAAGTTAACTCAGTGTAACAATGAGTGTAAGATTTCCTCTATCCTGTATAATGTTCTTCTCAAGATGTACTGTAATGATGTTTACAAATCCCCCTGGTTGTGTAAAATTAAATGAATTCTAGACCAATGTGGGCTAACGAATATTTGGTTCAATCCCAACCTATTGCCTTTACCAGTGTTAAATTCGGTGTTGAAACTCAAAGTATACACACCTTAAACTTGAATCAAGCATTGGAAAGTACATACAAAGTTTGAAATATATGTATTAAGGCAGTGTGACGTCACTGGACCTAAATATGATTGCAACAGACCTCCATAGAATACCACGCTTTATTTGTAGTTTACTCTGTGTAATAAAATCGTAAAAAATTAAAATAAATATTTTCCCACACTGTTTGCAATGGTCTTTCATTTGATGGAAGTCGCGTGATGTCCCGGACATATAGTTCTACTTATTTGCAGGAACTAGAGAAAAACATCAAACAGTTCCATTAGGACTATTCAGTGAAAGTGTGCCACATGAAGTTTGGATAGCGCACATCAGAATTTCCATCGCACATATCTCCTTGATCTCAGCATCCCAAAATATCGAATCGTAAACATGTGTAATCAAAGACCGTCAGAGGGTAAATCCGGACATAGGCGGCAAACACGGAGTACTCCAACATCCGGGTAACTGGGGTAGTTTCGTCGTCATTACCTGTGAATATCTGAAAGGAAGAGATATCTCTATGAAGATTAATTACAGAAACAACCGATGACATCTGTTAAATTGTCCCTCAGTTATCAGGACATGGCAGTGTGACTAACGTCACAGGACCTACGAAGTTGGGTTTGATATGATTTGAGTGTGTACTTGACCTAAGACATGTTTTTCCAATTTCGAGGTTTATAGGTCACCTAAGTAGGTCTGCCCCAGAGGTGGGGAAATCCTCCCGAGGGTAGTGCATAGGTTGAATGTGTGTAGCATCTCCCAGAATATATTCTTAGATGGTCTGAATCTCGAATGGACCAGGCTTCCTGGTATCAGGAAACCTTCAAAAGTCACAATGATATATACATCCAAGGGTTCCCGATGGGCATAGATAAGTCCTGACAGTGCACTCGCTGAGCCATCAATAAATAATAAAAAATAATTATAAATAAAATTTTCATCAAAAGTAGGCCCGCTCGAACTTGCTGGTAACAGTCCCCTAATGCATGTTCATGCCAAAAATCAAGGTTCTAATGTCAACGGTTCTCCTTATTTTGTCGACGAAAGGTTTCGGATGGACTGACTGACTGACTCACTCACTCACTCACTCACTGACTATCGGACAGTTTGCAAATGGTACCCTACTTCGTCGGAAAATGAAAAGGAAAAGGCCGAAGCAGCCAGTTTCTAACTCGGGTATGGTAATTGAAATGCATTGAACGAGCCGATTGCTGTTTCAACATGACATATACCTTCGATGGATAGCTGTTGAAGATAGCGGCTTTTATTGATATACCCATTGTCAGAGCAAGAAAGTTGAATGTAATCTCCATGATTAGGTCAGTCTGATTTTTCCAGGTATATTTGCTTGTTTAACAGGCTAGAGATATCAACCTGTCTAAAATGGAAGTAAAAATGGTCGTTTTTGTCCAATAAATTCAAGGCTATATCGAACTGAGAGACGTCGACCATAGGCGACCATGGACATATATATCCGATCGGGTGGTCTTAAAAACAAAACAAATTGTCGTCTATCTGATTTGCATAATAATAGACATGTTTGGTTCTCTATCAAATTTGTCAACCGGTCAATTTCCTCCATTTTATGTTTCACTTGTTATTATAATTCTGGAAAGATTGTCCATTTAAACATTTCATAGCTGATATATTCACGCGTACCAAATGCTCCTACAGACGAGTTTGTCTCAAACAGTTTCTAAATGATCCTATAGGAATGCCTGAGGTATTCTATATACCCTGAATGATTCTGCAGGATGTCTTAAATGATTCGACCATATTTGCTCAAATATTTTTCCAAGGACCCTGTAGGATTTGGACCGAATTCCCATAGGAACAATAGACTATATGTTTTTCGTAATCCTATAGGATATACAAACTTTAATATAGGATAACATGAAATCCTATAAGATTTTCGACAAAGTAGGCTTCCCTAGGAGTTTAAAAAAATATTATATCCAATGTGCAGTATATTACTGAAGAAAGGATCTTTGAAATGTTGGGTCGGAAATGTTTTATCATAACCTTACCCTTTCCACTCCATTCACCGTAAAACTGGTCCAATCAACGCCGTCGTTACTCAACATTATGCGATATGTTTTGGTCCAGTAGGAGCCTTCTTTAATCCGTCCTTGGGTTACTATCCCAGTGACCAATCTCACTTCGCCAAAATATACCTGTGCAAAAATGAATCCAAGGCACATTTACATCTACTTGTGAACTAGAAAAATATACAAGAGAATACCCACATTTCGCTTTGTTAATCTAATTTTCTTTTGAGTCCCTTAAGGGTTATCGCTACATTTTGTTTAGAGACATCAGGCCATGTAATACAAAAAAAATCTGCGTTATTAGGCGAAAGAACATTCAGATCAGTTGAAAATGAGTAAGAATCTATTACTTTTCCCACATCTTAGTAGTAGTAAAGGGGCGGAAATCCACGTATTTTTCGCAACGCCCACTGGCGGCAGAAAGTGGAACTAGGGGTAGGTAACTTTTTTGTGACGTCTCTTCCGCTTCCGATCACGTGACCTCTGCGCATACGCACATTAGTCACTTTTGGTTGTGGTACGCAGTGGTCAAGAATCAGAGGGACTGAAAACATGGGGATTTTACCCACGGGACGCCTGGATCCAGGCTTTCGCCCTAGAGTAGTGTGGAGAGGGGAGTAGGGCTGCGCACTTGTGAAGGGTTTAGGTCACTTCCAGACACGGGTTTTTTTTTGTAGCCATAGTGAAGTTGGAATGTGCAGGATCACGACCTCGGGGACACCTTGTCCTCCAGCGTACACGGGCGTAAAATTCAAGCGTCCAATCCGACATTCAATATTCAGCCGTCGTCCATTAAAGAATCTCCACGTCCATAATCCAAAAACTTAATACATATAACAGCATTAGCACCAAATAGAAAAACAGTAATTAGTGTACATAAACATATGCTACTTGGAACACTTTACCGAGAGTCAAAGGAATACAGATTGACTTTCGCTCTAGAGCTGTGGTGGTAGGGGAGTAGGGCTGCGTATGTGCGAAGGGTGTGTTGGTCTCTTCCAGACGGTTTTTTTGTAGCCGTAGTGTAGTTAGAATCTGAAGGGTCACGACCTCGGGGACACCTTGTCCTCCAGCAGAACTCCGGCGTAACGGAGGCGTTGATTGGACCAGTTTTACGGTGAATGGAGTGGAAACGACGGCGTTGATTACTCCGTCGACGGCGTTGACGTAACGACGGCGTTGATTGGACCAGTTTTACGGTGAATGGAGTGGAAAGGGTAAGAGTGGAATGGAGTGGAATGTGTAGTGCATTTTATGCATACACGTGTATAAAATTCAAGCGTCTAATCCGTCATTCAATATTCAGCCGTCGTCCATTAAAGAACTCCATGTCCATAATCCCAAAACTTAATTCATATAACAGTATTACCCCCAAATTATAAAAAATAGCATACATAGACATAGGCTAGTTCCCTACAAGAAAGAAGCAGTCAACAGTGTTCAATGATACCGGCGAGGCATCATGATGTCCCAAAAAATTTCATATCCGTATCGCTGATCAGTAATGTCGTTGGAAAGTCGTTACTAGAGAATGATGTATCTCAGTCACGCTTTGATTGTGACTTATAAAGTACATGGATTCATACGGCGCCTGGCCCCGGGTTAAACGGAATTAGACACAAGTTACGAGACGTACGCCAAACATCTTGCAGACTAGGCATGTATTTTGCTATCAGAATGCAACATATATCTCCAAATTTAACGATTATCCACGGCATGAAGATCGTCTATATAGCGTTTGATGAGAAGAAGGAAGGGGCTTTGAAATGATCGGATTTTGAAAGCGTCTGCACGTAGTCGGACTCATAAGAAAATAGATATATGTCAGCCAAAAGAGTGCACAATTTGTACCCTTTGGAATACCTATATGCTGTTCATATATTGTGTTGGCAAATGTCACAGATATTTTTAATGAGAAATTTAAGCATCTCTAAACAAAAGAATCATCCCATGAATGATATCCCTTGTATGTAGTGGGCTAAATAACGATTTATGGCTTCTGACATTAATATATCAGCCATAAGTTTTCTTGAATACCAATACTATACGATGCTTTAATACGATCAGTAATGTCCTGATAAGGGATTGTAGAATAGGAGGTCGAAAAGTCCGAAATGGATTCATGTCTGTACGGTATGTGTCCTTTCGCATCAAGACATTTTAAGTTTTTCCACATACAGTCACATCATGATCAGGACACTATATGACTCCTCGCCACGAGAAGTTCACGACACAATGCACGCCATATTTGGATCCAGGGTGATCCAGAGATCGCCCAATCACGTCCATGCGCCTCTGTCCTTTCGCTACCATTGATCGACTGCGTATGTGTGAATCATCGGTTTTCGGTTCTTGTGATATGTTTAGAATATTGACTCAGTATATTTGCATGTGGGGTCAAATGACCTCTTTACGGTACACCCGCATCTTTCCCACTACCCTTGTTATGTTGCCTTCAAGGTACACAACACCCCAGTCTTATTTCACACCAAGAGAGCTTGAATACGAAATCATGCACGCCACACTGAGACTCGGTTGGCCCACAGATCTCCTAAATAGGCCCATGCGTATATGCCCTTTCTCTACTCCTCGTGTGCGCATGCGGGTATAACCGGTTTACGTGCGCAGCATCCCGGACTTGCTGTACACCAAGGGAGCTTCACAAGGACACCCCGCAAGTCATATTTAGACCCAGGTTGGCCCATAGATCACCAAAAAACGCCCATGCGCCTCGTGCGTTTCTGTGCTACTCTTCTGTAGCGCATTCGCATATCTTTGGTCAACGTTATCAGTATCCCAGTCTTATTCTACACCACGAGGGCTTCCATACGATACCATCCACCCCATAGTTGGACGGAAGATCTTTCTCTACTACTCCTGAACTATGCATGGGCATGTCACTGGTCAACGTAGATAGCAAATTTACTGTTCGCCACGAGAGCTTCGATATGGAACCCAGACAATACTTGGATCGATGACCGGGTGCTGTGGTTGGGCTGATCAGTGTCCAGCATAAGAGGAACTGTTGGAAATCTCATGTCCTGGTACATGATATGATTAAACAATTTTTGAAAACTAATTAAGTAACCAAGTCACTCACTCACTCGCGTAAATACAACACCATGCAATCCACATCAGGACCCAGGGTAGCCCATAGATTGCCCTGAAACGCACATCCGCCTCCGTCTTTGGATTATGGACGCGGATATTCTTTAATGGACGACGGCTGAATAATGAATGATGGACCAGACGCTTGTAATCTGCCCTTTTTCTACTTCTCCTTGACCACGTCCACGTGGGCAGCACCACAACGTTATTCTACAGAATGGGAGCTACAATACATGCCCTCTATATTTCGACCCAGGATGGCCCATAGACGCCCAAATACGCCCATGCGTCTTTCACTTTCTGTACTACTCGTGAATTTCACATTCACTACGACGCCATATTAGGACCCAGGGTGGCTCATATATCGCCCCAAAATGTCCATGAGCCTCTGCGCTTTCTCTACTACCATCGACTCGATTACGCATATGCGTATCGCCCGTGGACAGCACCCGGTCTTATCCTACACCATGAAATGTTTAATACAACACTATGCACACCACATTTGGGCCCAGGATGGCCCAATGATCGCCCGAACAAGCCCATACGCCTTTGCATTTTCTCAACTACTCCTCAACTGCGCATGCACGAATCACCGGTCAACGTGCACAGCACACCAGTCTTATTCTACACCATGAAAGCTTCAATACGACACCACGCACGCCAAGTTTGTATCCAGGGTGGACCATAGATCTCCTAAAGAAGCCCATACGTCTCTGTGCTTTCTCTACTACTCCTCGACTCCTCATGCTCTATCACCTGTCCACGTACACAACATTCCGGTCTTGCCATTTATTACGACAGCTTCACTACGACACCATGCACGCCATATTTGGACCCAGGGTGGACCACAATTCGCCCCCAAAACGCCCTTACGTCATCCCCTTTCTATACTACTCCTCAACTGAGCATGGGCGTATTGTCAGTCAACGTGGACAGCACCCAAGTCTTATTCTACACCACAGGGTCTTCAATACATCATGCACGATATATGTGGAACCAAGGTGGCCCGTAAATTGTCCAAACACGCCCATGCGAATTTGCACTTTCTCTACTACTCCTGGACTGCGCGTGCGCTTTACACCGAGCTATGAGGACAGCAGCCAAGTCAGAGCCAGATAGACGGAGGTTCTATATAACACCGACATTTTGTGAGAGAGAATGTGTGCAGTGGACTATAGCGTTAGTCTTGATTGGTCGGGCGGCTGGCTTCAAAGTCTACGTGGATTCCCGTCCAGTCAAACACTATGCGATATAATATTAGATACCTGTATCCATTCTGTAAGGCCCATCTCAGCAGCACACCACCCCCCTGCTCCATCTACGTCATTGTTGAGTCTGCCGTACTTGGGTAGGTGATATACCCAGCCAATGTAATCATTCACCCAGCTGGAGCCGCTCAAGTTCTCATCCGGTACACCATCCTCACCTGTAACCAGGTATAGACCACAGGAGCCGTCACGTTTGTCCTGCCCACTGGCACCTTGACTCCATCGACCTGCAAACACAGAAAGACAACAATAATCATCGCTGCACTGGCTGGCCACATTAAAGAGACACCAGGAGATACATTGTACGCATCTTTTTTTAGCCTATTTTGCTGGATTGTGAACCGCTAGAGGGCAAAAATGGCTAACCTACATGGAATCAGGATAGATAGATAGATGATCTTTATTTAAAAACTCGATGACTACAATAGGTGCAAACCTCTTTTCGTGCAGGTCGAGACTATCTTACTTGACTAACCTCCCGAGGTTCAGGAAGTAGTATACTCCGTTAACATCTATAGAGGCATAATGCAGAAGCAAAGTAACTCCGAATAAACTTAATAAACGCATGGTGACAGTCTCAATATTTCAACAAAATTTTATTTGTCATCTTCAGGATGTGATCTAACAGCAGTTACAGGCTCTTATATACAAAACGACTAACAAAGACTGAAATGGTTCGATACACAAAATTAGAGGGCAATAGCCAATCAGATAATATGTGAACATAACAATTAAGGTAAACATGAGTGGCAAATAGACATGACAAGGAATACACACACCACATAGGCCTGACCATACACACTCGAAATGGCAATAGTTTGATAAGGATAATAGATACGGGTGGTGATTTATTGAGGTGTGTGAATGTGTATAGAGTGGCAGCAGAAATGTCAATCAGGGGAATAAACACAAGTGAAACAGAGATTAGAAAAAAATGTATTAAGTTGATTAGAGAAACGTAACAAAGGTACCTAAGATTGAAATCGGAAATAAGATATAGAGAATTGGATAGTTACAGAACGGGGAATGCTGAACTATATGGGCGAACTATATTAGGCTATTAATTAACAAGACAGGAAATACACACACCAAAGAAATGCTGGGTAGTTGTATTATCTTATCTAAACAGTGATTGATGGAAGCTTTTACACCACTGTTAAGTTTAGGATTTGAGCGCCGAATAGCTAGGGCTTCCTTAAATAACAAGACATTCCAGTGATCCGCGGAGTCGATAACTTTAGTGTTAGACAATAAGACTGAGGACAATGGGCAATATGGAATACCTTCTAATCTATTAGGTAAATCAAGTAGGTCTTTAATATGTTGGAAGTGCTCACAACTGAACAAATGAGAATGGATTTCGCTGTTGCCTTTACTATGTTCCTTTAGTCGTGTTTCAAGACAACGCTCAGTTTTTCCGATGTAACTAGAATTGCAACCAGGACAGGTAAATTGGTACACAATATCACTTCTAAATTCATGCGGAGTCTTGTCTTTAATGTTGATAATTGCACTGACTTTAGTGGTTCTCCAATGAACAATGATCTTCACTGGCTTTGTGAGAAGTCTGCGAATTTTGCTTAAATATCGTTTGACTATTCGTTCTCCCTGAGGACCAACGTAAGGAAATTTAAGCCAGATTTTAGGTATGTCGTCTTTAGGTTTAGGCGCACAAGCCAAACGGGTGGTGAACTTTTTGACAAGTTAGAGGCCTCTATAGAGGCTCACGATGCAATGAGCTTGACTAACACATAGGGGTTTAAGATAGATCACAAATGCTAACCTCGAATGGCTCACGATGTTGTATCACCCTTGGTTAACCTTAGCTTTCACGATGTATCACCCTTGGCTAACATTAGCTTTCACGATGTATCACACTTGGCTAACATCTAGCGGTTGACGATTTGGCACACTTGGCTAACATCAAGAGGCTCATGATGTAGCATACTTGGCTGAACCTGAATAGGTTTACGATGTTGTATCACCCTTGGCTAACCTTAGCTTTCACGATGTATCACACTTGGCTAACCTCTAGAGGCTGACGATATGGCAGGCGAGCGACTTGCAGGTGTTGCTTGCTCCGATGAATTGGCGTTCCAAAGCATTTTTTGTCAGGTGTGGGGATATCAATCCAGTTTTAAATACACGAGAATATCTTCCTTTTCACGAAAAGTCTTCTCACTGTGCCATTTGCAGTATGGTTTGATTCTACGGCCTTCGCGATCAAATTTAGACTCATCCTATTGCATCGCGATCTACTCTGGTTCTAGTTGTTTTACCACAGTAAATAAGGAATTATTTACATGATGACGTCACTGGGTGCCCATTTTACACTACTGTTACAATTACAGTAAAATGAACCTGCATGGTACCAGGCTCGCCTATGCCGGTAACCCGTACAATGTAACATTTTAATTTTGGGGGGGGGCTGGCGGCGATGTAGCTGGCGATGTCCTATAGCTGGCGATGTCCTATAGCTGGCGATGTCCTATAGCTGGCGATGTCTTATAGCTGGCGATGCCCTATAGCTGGCGATGTCTTATAGCTGGCGATATCCTATAGTCCTATAGCTGGCGATGTGTTATAGCTGGCGATGTCCTATAGCTGGCGATGTCCTATAGCTGGCGATGTCTTATAGCTGGCGATGTCCTATAGCTGGCGATGTCCTATAACTGGCGATGTCTTATAGCTGGCGATGTCATATAGCTGGCGATGTCTTATAGCTGGCGATGTCATATAGCTGGCGATGTCTTATAGCTGGCGATGTCCTATAGCTGGCGATGTCCTATAGCTGGCGATGTCTTATAGCTGGCGATGTCCTATAGCTGGCGATGTCCTATAGCTGGCGATGTCGTATAGCTGGCGATGGCCTATAGCTGGCGATGTCCTATAGCTGGCTGGCGATGTCCTATAGCTGGCGATGTCTTATAGCTGGCGATGTCCTATAGCTGGCGATGTCCTATAGCTGGCGATGTCCTATAGCTGACGATGTCCTATGTAAAGTAGATTCCTATTCTCTATTCGTTATTTAGATCCTTGAATTTTCAACAGATTGACAGATTTCTCTCAAATTTCACCAGGATATCACGCGCATGACTCAAAAACTGAGGCCAGTAGGTGAAAGGTCAAGATCACAGGTCATAAAATTTGAAAAATTTGAAAATTGCTTTTTTTTGCAAGTGGATATATGAGGGGAAGACGAAGTTGCCGAAAATAAAATTAAGGTCACCTGTCAAAGTTAAAAGCCAACATCACAAAATTGACTCAAAATTCAGGATATCATCGAAACTTAAATCATCTTAATAGCGTAACCCATAGTATCAATTAGGTTCCTGTCACTGGTCTGCAAGTGATTCAGTGCGCAAAGGACAGACCAAGAGAGTCTTTCATAATACAAACGTCAAAGAAACCAAGGAACGAACAACCACACGGTAACTTGAGAGTTTCGCTCGATCGATGTTTTAGGCCTATGGTAGGCTATTATAACTAGAGGTTCCGCTTTGACCCTTGAGTTGCCGCTCCGGCATGAAGCCTTTAAGCAAAAACATACGTCTCCCCCAACCTCCCACCTTGCCTTGAGTGGGCACATAATTTAAGCGAAAGTGCTATAAAATGAATGTAGCAATAAGTATCCTAAACAAAGCTGCGCATCTAAAACTATTAATTACAAAGAGGCGATTTTCATTGTTGCAGTAACCCAGTGAGGATTCGGGATTTCTATAGTAATGAGTGGATTGCCGACATCTACAGCGTCCAACCAATGTGAAATACATGTAATTGTGAAGCATCAACTATTTTGAAACTGATCACATTATAGGAAAGATGCAAAACATGCAAGAGCCACAGCTACATGTATAGTATACATGCTGTACCATATAGAAGTTTCATGCATCTGCCTTCAGTAGTTTCCAAGATATGGAGTGAACAAAAATTGAACAGACAGATAAGCACATTTTGCATGAACCCACGCGAGCACTAGCTCACACCAAAACCTAATTAGATCATAAGGCCATTTCAATGAAGCTTCCATCCAAGTTTGGTGAAATTTCATCCAGTAGTTCTCCACATACCTTGTAGACAAGAGTAGTCCTGTACATACATGTAACAAAGATGGACATCAGAAACAGATGGATGCACGCAAACAAACCAAAACCTAATCAGATGAGGAGGCCATCACGATAAAGCTGCCATCCAAGTTCGGGGAAATTCCATCCAGTAGTTCTTCAGATATTTTACAGACAAGGCTTGTCTATACATGTGCAAGTAGACAGATGGATGAACACCAAACACGCGCGCACACCAAAACATAATAAGATGCGGAGGCCATTCCAATAAAGATTCCATCCAAGTCTGGTGAAGTTCATCAGAGGCCATCACGATGAAGCTTCCATCCAAGTTCGGGGAAATTTTGTCTATACATGTATAAGTAGATGGATAGGCAGACAGATAACATACCCAGACGAACGCATGCATGCATACCGAAACCTAATCACATGAGCCCATTGCAATGAAGCTTCCGCCCAAGTTTGGCGAAATTCCGTGGGGTAGTTCTCCAGATATCTTGCAGACAAGGCTTGTATATACATGTACAAGTAGATGGACGGACGGACGGACGACGGACATGGATAAATGCACACACACACCCAAGCCTAATCAAATGAGGGAGCTATCCCAATGAACCTTCCATCCAAGTTTGGTGAAATTCTGTCCAGTAGTTCTTCAGATATCTTGCAGAAAGGGCCTGTATATACGTATACATGTACAAGTACATGGGCAGACGGACGGACACCGAATACGGACGAATGCACACACAAACCAAAACCTAATCAGATGAGAGTCCTATCCAAATAAAGCTTCCATTCAAGTTTGGTGAACTTCCGTCAAGTAGTTCTCCAGATATCTTGCAGACAAGGCCTGTATATACATGTAGAAGTAGATGAACGGACGGACGGATATGGTGTTCTATTTGGGCCAATTTGATCTCGCGCGTCGACTTGCAAAAGGGCGACGCGCGACGGAGAGGGCGACGTCGCCTTTCAAAACGCGACGTCGCCCTTTTCCGTCGCGCGTCGCGCGTCGCCTTTTGCAATGTTAAAGAGATAGGCCAAAACTTATGGTGTCTTATTTGGGCCAATTGCCCTATCTCCTAACATTGTAAAAGGCGACGCGCGACGGAGAGGGTGACGTCGCCTTTCAAAACGCGACGTCGCCCTTTCGCGTCGCGCGTCGCCCTTTCAAAAGGGCGACGCGCGACGCGCGACGGACATTCGCGTCGCGCGTCGCCCTTTTAAAAGGGCGACGGACGACGGACGACGGACATTCGCGTCGCGCGTCGCCCTTTTGGTTTACAAAAGTGCGCATGTCTGGGGGGAGCATCAATCAAATTATCAATTGAAGTTTGCCACTATAGGCTGTACAAACGTATTATATAAAATTCACAATCTTTGTTAACTTTCTCCTTTTATGTAAAGGTGTATCTGTGTTTGTACTTTGATGTGTTGAATTATAGTATATTTTACCGTACTGTATGGTATTCTATTGTTTAGAATTGTATTGTTTTGTAATGTATTGAGTTGTAATAAGTTGAATTGTAATATATTGTATTGTAATGTATGGTATTATTTTGCATTTTATTGTATTGTGTCGTATCATATAGTCTTGTTCTGTCTCGTATTGTTTCGTTGTATTGTGATTTGGGGTGTTAATTTCGAACGAAAAAAAAATGTTCACATCTGCGATTTCCGAACCGTGTAGCTTCTGACCGTTGTTGGTAATTTGCTGAGAATTTACTGGAACAAAGCAAGAATGGCAAGATATTTAACATACATGGAGACTATGTACCACATACTTTAATTGTTTCGCTGTCAGATATGTTATATTGCTGATTAATTTTCGAACACTGGTACCTGTGTTCCACAAAATCCACACCCCTCCATCGCGAGGACAATACGCATCTATTAGCTTGTCAATGTGTTCATATTTCGTCGGGCTAATACGTAAAATAAATTCAAGTTTCCAATAATGAACCAAAAGCTTATGTAAATAACAGTTTTGCACGAGTAACAGTAACGACTGGAAAACAGAGAAAAACTAATTAACAGCTTGTGTAGCTCAAAGGAAATGTGGGATCTTACTGTTTTGCGGCCGAAAACGAAAGTTACTGTTTTTCGGCCGAAAACGAAAGTTAAATACGGAAGCCCTCAGGGGACATGAGAGAAAAAAAATTGGCATTGCTATGTCGTGCGCACGAGATAGACGCTATCTCGTTCGCACGAGTTAGTCGCTATGTCGTGCGAACGACTTAGCTTCTATCTCGTGCGCACGACATAGAAACGAGGCTTCATGTTAAATGCACATAAGGCATCGGTTTGGCCACACTGAGCCTCGTTCCTATCTCGTGCGCACGACATAGATCCTATCTCGTGGGAACGAGTTAGCTCATATCTCGTGGGAACGAGTTAGCTCCTATCACGTGGGAACGAGTTAGCTCCTATCTCGTGCGCACGAGTTAGCTCTTATCGTGAAATAAAGTAATTTTAGGAAATTGTACGCGTAAAGGCAAAAACTTTGACGAGACCATTTTAAATTTACCCATGGTCCCCAAAAATTATAGGCTATCACAAAATGTCAGCTCTTAATTATTTATCGGTTCGAGTATAGTCCAGACGGTTGGGTAGGTGGACTGGGTGGGCGGAGAGGGAGATGGGGATATTGTAGCACCCTCCCAACGCGCATAGTTCTGACGACGATATAAGCGGGTGTAAATCCAATGCAGTGAAAGTTGTTAGATTGAAATAGACTTCGATTTCTCAAAAATTTACTCAATAACCTGACCAGGTCTGAAAGGGGCGGAGGTCATTATGACCCCGCCCCCTATCAAACTTTCTACCCTATTTTTGGAGCGACACAAACTTGAGAGCTGACATTGCGTGTCTTTGCAGTTTATCATATTTAATATATCGTGAGCATATTTGCATAACATTCGGAGCAGAGGATCATGGGTAAATTCAAAATGGTGTTCAAGTAGAAGCAAGAGAAAAGTTATATTTTGCATCTTTCTTCAAAATGTTTGCATTTCTGTCGATATTCAACATCTGCTTGTATTCCATAGCTGATAGCTAACAACTGATATGTTATGCTCTATTTACGGAGAAAATAACATCAATTGAAAAAATCGAAAAAATCTGACTGAAAAATTAACCACTTAATGCCGTTTGCAATATGATGTCATTGACACGTGACTGGATTTTATTACATTTTACTCAAGGGTATAGTGTGTTGAGTTTGGGTCACCTAGTTCAAAGGATAAGAACGATATTTTGTGACGGGGGAGGGGGGGGGGCAAATTACTCGCCCTTACTAACCGACCTGAAAAAGTGCCCAAACCCAGGACTGGAGCTCTGTGATAAAGCCTCGTCTTGACAATACTGAGCCTCGTCTCTATCTCGTTCCCACGAGTTAGCTGCTATCTCGTTCCCACGAGTTAGCTACTATCTCGTTCCCACGAGTTAGCTACTATCTCGTTCCCACGAGTTAGCTACTATCTCGTTCCCACGAGTTAGCTCCTATCTCGTGCGCACGACATAGAAGCGAGGCTTCATGTTGAATTCCATTGAGGCCTCGGTTTGGGGACAGTGAGCATCTGATTACGTCACAGTGATGTCATATTCTCAACATGTATCTATTTGCTGTCAAACTCTCCGAATATTATATTTGTGTAAATAGAAAAATACATTAAAAATAAAATAGGAAATGATTATCTAATGCGAAATAAAGTAATTTTAGGTACTTTAATGCGTTACAGCCAAAAATTTTGATGCCGCCATTTTAAATTTACCCATAGTCCCCAACGTGATAGGCTATCACAGAATGTCAGCTTTTAATTATTATTTATCGCTTCGAGTATAGTCCAGAGGGTTGTGTAGGTGGAGTGGGTGGGAGAGGAAATGGATGTTGGGGTTACCGCAGCACCCTCCCCAAGGCCTATAGTTCTGACGGCGACATGAGCGGGAGTAGAACTGAAAGTCGTAAGTATGTAATAAGCTTCGGTTTGTCATGTAGTATTAAATGTACCCAATAACCCTACCAGGCCTGAAATAGGGGTAAGGGGGGGGGAGGGGTATTATGACCCACCGCCTCCTATTAGACTGTCTACCCTATCTTCGGACCTACATACACTTGAGAGCAGACACAGCGTGACTATGTAGCTTATCATATTTAGGTCACTTTAAGCCTATTTGCATAAAATCTGGAAAGAAGGATCATGGGAAAAATCAAAATGGTGTTCAAGTACAAGTAACAGGAACAAATCCCTCGCCCTTCCTTACCGACCTGGAAAAGACCCAAAACCCAAAACGGGAGCCCCGCGCTAAAGCCTCGTCTTGACAATACTGAGCCTCGTCTCTATCTCGTTCCCACGAGTTAGCTGCTATCTCGTTCCCACGAGTTAGCTGCTATCTCGTTCCCACGAGTTAGCTACTATCTCGTTCCCACGAGTTAGCTACTATCTCGTTCCCACGAGTTAGCTGCTATCTCGTTCCCACGAGTTAGCTGCTATCTCGTTCCCACGAGTTGGCTCCTATCTCGTGCGCGAGACATAGAGACAAGGTTTCATCTTGAATTCGCATAATCACGGGGGTCAAACATCTCTCGGCGTAGATCTGTAGCTATCAACATATCTGATGTATGAATCAAAGATGTCCACTCTGATTACGTCACAGTGATGTCATATTTTCAACAAGCCTTTATTTTCTGGCAGACTCTCCGAATATTATAATTGTGTACATTAAAAAATACATTAAAAAAAATGGGAAATGATTATTCCTTCGAAGTAGGCTACCATCTGCAAATTGTCCGGTAGTCAGTCAGTCAGTGAGTGAGTCCATCCGAATCCTTTCGTCCACAAAATAAGGAGAAACGTTGACATTAGAACCTTGATTTTTGGCATGAACGTGCATTAGGGTATTGTTACCAGCAAGTTCGAAGCTGGCCGAATTCTGAGGAAAATTTGATTAGTAATTATTTTTTTTTTTATTTAACGATGGCTCAGCGAGTGCACTGCCATGCCCATTGAGAACCCTTGGCTGTATGTGTCACTGTGACTTTTGAAGGTTCCCTGTTGGACACCTGTTCTTGTAAAATCACCGAAGTTAAGCGACTTTGAGCCCGGTCAAGACTTGGATGGGTGAGCCTGGTGCTGTACTGCTGGGCTGATAAGTGTCCAGGGTAATAGGAACTGAGGGCGATAATAGTTGCTACGCTAATGACTCACCAGCGGTGACATTTGGGAAAGTTAATAGTGCCCATTGTCAATTAGAGACTGCTATATAACTTCTCTCACGGTAGCACATATGTGGGCGGTGGGATTATCACAGCACCCTCCCCAAGGCCTATAGTTCTGACGGCGACATGCGCGGGTGTAGAACTAAAAGTCGTAAGTTTGTAGTAGGCTTCGGCTTGTCATGTAATATTAAATTTACTCAACAAACCTACCAGGCCTGAAATAGGGGTGAAGGGGGGTGGGGGGGGGGGGTTGTATTATGACCCACCGCCTCCTATCAAACTTTCTACCCTATCGGACCTACACAAACTTGAGAGCTGTCACAGCGCGACTATGCAGTTTATCAAACTGGGGTCACCTTAAGCCTATTTGCGTAAAATCTGGAGAGGAGGATCATGGGAAAAATCAAATTGGTGTTCAAGCAGAAGTAACAGAACAGTTATATTCTGCATCTTTCTTCAAAATGTTTGCTTTTCTGTTGATATTCAACATCTGCTTTCATTCCATATCTGATTATTATTTACTGATATGTTATGCACTATTTGCGGAGAAAATAACGTTAATTAAAAAATCGAAAAATCTGCCTGAAAAATCGGCCAATTAATGTCTTTTGCATTATGATGTCATGGACACATGACTGGATTCTATTACATTTTCAGGTAAAGTTTTACCCAAAGGTATAGTGTGGTAAGTTTGGGTCACCTAGCTCAAGGGATAAGAACGATATTTTGTGATGGGGCGGGCGGGGGTTGGGGGAGAGACAAATCCCTCGCCCTTGCTTACCGACCTGGAAAAGTCCCAAAACCCAAAACGGGTAAGTTTGTATGTACATGTTAAAAGATAGCAGAGAGTCACAGGAGACCGCTCCGCCGTGTGGCGAGTGCTGAGGTCCTTCTTGTTTCTCCGGCGCGTGGCGAATGGCGACTTCTGCAATGTTAATAAATAGGAACAAGCTCACCGCGTATAGGCATATATTTCTGACAGCAATACCAATACCCTGAAAGATGTAAGATAGTCTTCGATTAATAAGCTAGTCTCTTAAATATTCTCATTAACCCAAGCAGGCATGAAAAGGGGAGGGAATAGCATCTCCCTCCCTTATCAAAGTTTCTAACCCATCTTTCGACCGACACAAACTGGGGAGTTAGTACGGAAGCATAGATAGGACATGGATGAAAAGTTAGCTCCCAGTGACGTTGTAGTTTATCATACTGGGACCATCTTCCGCCTGTTTGTATAAGCAGAGGATCGCCCACAGGAACAGAGGATGATGGGTAATTTCGAAATGATGCCCATGTAGGAGCACCGGAAAAGTGATGTTTTCGTCATCTTTCTTCAAAATGTTCACTTTTCTGCCGAACAAGATCAAGAACTATTTTATTTCATATCAGATTATTTTATATTAATTTACCATACACTTTTTGAGTACATATATAGTCTACAAGATGGAAGTGTAAATTTGGACAAAGTGTGCTTCTGGGCGGATCTTATCCTTACTTATTTGAGTGCATATACGTCAAAAAAACTCATCCGTTGTACATAACGAGCATTGAGGACAGATCTGAGTCGAATGCCGTTTGCGCCCCTATGATAAAGCCTCGGTGGCATGACGACACTGAGCCTCGTCTCTATCTCGTGCGCACGACTTCGTTCCTGTCTAATGGAAGAAAAAAATATCATCGACAGATGCTAACTCGTGCGCACGACATAGCATCGAGGCTGTAGCCTCGTCTCTATCTCGTGCGCACGACATAGGAATGAGGCTGCCTGGAAGACTGAAGGGACGCCATTTTCTTGGATGATCGTGTAAGTATGCTGATTTAATTTGTCATAAAACTGCGTTAAATAGGACCTAATAGGTCTGTAATTGCAACTAATGTCCGTCTCTTGTTAATCTACTATGCATGGAGTTCATTTACCAATGTGCTTGTTAACTAGTTGGTAAAAAAGGTGGCTGCAGGAAACTAGGTCAAGACAGAAGTTTGAATGGTCATTTCTTTCGAACAATAAAGCAGGCCAGGCATGTTATATAATGTGTACATCCCGAGATTCAGTAAATTCGAGTAAATCCTTTAAGTCCGTGGCGGGTTTTGATCAGCGGAATATTTCTATTATATAGTACATGTATACATGTCTTCAGTTTGGTATTGCGCGGTGGCTATAGTGACAACATCGTAATCTTAAAAAAAAAGTGCTATTGTTACAGCAGATCTGGTGTCTTGATTTAATGTAACACGATACATACAATGTTGCTATCGTCTCTGAAGATTCGGATTGTTTATCTGGGTGTGATAGAAACATGCCAAGTGGCAAGAGAGCCTTTATAGGCTCGGTATTTATTAATTCAGGCCAGGGGATGTACACAGTTGAGATACAGTGGCACAGTGATACAATGGGCCAATAGATTTTTCTCTGAATCAATCGGGACCGCGAATACGTCTTGACTAGTTGGGAATTCCCTACAATACTTTATAGAGAGTCAAAATTTAAATCGCTGGCCAATAGCTCAGTATCTAAATCGCCTGGCAGAAACTGTATTATATGTTGATATAGGCCTACTTAGCGCCTAGACCACGTCGGTGTCAGAATATTTCTGAACTTCTGGGGTATCGACATTTGAATTGAACCTATATCGGTTGCTAACACATTGTATTCTTATTCTGGGATAAATAGGCCTAGGCAAAATTTCGTTTGACTGCATTTGCACAAAGGCCTTTTAACTACAGATTCATCAGCCGCAAAGTTATCACAACCCAAACCAATGTGGGCCCCTTCACTTGGATGTAGTAATTTCAAACATGGCAGTGTGACTAACGTCACAGGACCTACGAAGGTAGGCATTAAGACTCCGACGCGCACTGAACTCTTGGACCCCCCCCCCCCCTCCAGTTGAAATCCTGCCTATATTAAGATGGACACAGCTCAAGTTAGAATCATCAGTGATTTTCATCCAAAATCACCAGAAATTTTCATCAAAAGTAGCTTAGAACTTGCTGGTAACAGTCCTCTAATGCATCTTCACGCACTAAAATCAAGGTTCTGATATCAACGGTTCTCCTCATTTTGCCGACGAAAGGATTCGGATGGACTCACTCACTGACTACCGGACAATTTACAGATGGTAGCCTGTTTCGTAGGAATAAGAGTTATTATGACAAATACACTGGAAAAATAAAACACCAAGTACACACTTATCATAATTCAGAATGAATAGAAGTATCAAAGTATAGAGACTTGTAGGCATTTGCAGATATGTTTGTATCAGGCCCTTTCAGCCAACAAGGGAATTATTCCGTGGTGCTCATTTTGATTAGAAACAAAGTGGGTTGAATGCAGTAAATTAGGATCATGGGTGTCGCTAGGGGCGGGGCGGGGGGGTCGCTGAGTGTAAACTAGCTTCTCTCATCCGTATCTTATTTTGGACAGCGCAGCACTGGCCCATCTAATAAGTCAGCACAGGAAACGATCCCCTGTCAAGTAATCCCGCCAATGCTGATGAGGATATCTATATTCGGTGTAATAGAATATTCCGTATGCCATACAAATAATGAGTTATTATACTTAAAATTATAGTCTCTCTGTCACAAGATTTAGTAATCAGAAACTGTAAAATACCCATCACAAATGTCTACTGAGAATAATACACATAACATTGTGATCCACAAATACAGTTTTCACAATTTAATACATTAGAAAAAAGTTAATTACCAAACATATATCCTAATTGCATTGTTATGTTTGTAAACGATGTCATCAGTATTCTAGAGAATACCTTTATTCCTAAATATTATTTCCTACTCAAATTGAATATAGAAATATTGGTTGAATCGGTTAGCAACATTTAGTATACATGACCCATTACCGTGAACTAGATATATTTCACAACACATTGTGATTGGCTGAACCTTAGTCACAGGGGCTCGTTACCGTTGTTAATTGGTTATATAGGTTGATTACATGAGCAGCGTGACTAACGTCACAGGACCTACGAAGTAGAGTAGGCATTAGGACTCGAACGCGAACTGAACTCTTGGAAGTCCCCGCCCCCAATTGAAATCCTGCCTATATTAAGATGGGCATCGCCCAAGTCAGAATTGCCAGTGATTTACATCAAAAATCACCAGAAATTTTCATCAAAAGTAGGTCAGCTCAGAACTTGTTGGTAACAGTCTCCTAATGCACCTTCATTCCAAAAATAAATAACGATCGCCGATTTAATTTTACAATTTTTTAACTAAAGGAAACAAATTGAATAATAAAAAGTTCAGTAGATTTCAAGCTTGACGTGTGGAAATACATTTACATTTCTTTAATGGTTTTCAGTGCCCTTGAATCGCATTATTTTCCCTACAATACAGCAATTTTTTATATATAGTACTATAGTAGAAAGGTGGCATTTATTTAGCTTACGGTAATTCAACTCAAGACCAACACCTTCTCTGCACAAGATAATAATGATTCTATGTCATTCTCTTGAGCATAACCGGTACAAAGATGAATAAATAGCGTCTCTACATCACGTTGTTATCTAGATATATGAGACAAAACATTTTGGGTATCGGCAATCTGATGAATGTACTATTCCGGTTTTCTTGTTTCACATTATATTCTATGACGGTTGATCGGTTGATTGTTTTCATTGATAAACATTAGACCACCTCAGCTTCGTTGTGTGAATCGGAATTGCATTGCTGTGACACACCAACATACTGCGTGGCAGTGATTCTGTATCCTCTAATCAAGGAATCAAAATGGATCAAGATTTAAAATGACAACAATTTAGACATGTTTTGTTTACACATGTAATTTTTTGTTTAACCCTATCTAGACGTAATCTTCTCAGAAGCCATTTTTCGACATTTTTGGGGTCGATTTTTCGAAATTTTCATTTTTCAGGTTTTTCTCTCGAAAAAAATCTAATAAATAGAAAACAATTAGTTTTGCATAAATAAAATACTTTTAAGGCCTTTTAGGCAAGGAAAATGTGAAGAAATTGAGCGAAAACATTGAAAAACACGACTTTCGCGGATACCACATGGCCGCCATTTTGAAGAGTTGAAAATAGGCTCAAAATGGCCCCAATAAGATAAGCTTAAAAGTCGCCAAGTTTCAGCCTCCTCGGTTTTGTCGTTTCGGAGCAGCAGAGAAAAGTTCACTATGGGGAGGGGGGCACTTCCCCCCCCCCCCCAGGCAAGTAGGGTTAAATTATATGCCAGTGTGATATATATTCAATATTCAAGAGGCACAAAAAACTCAAAGTATGTGCTCATATTTTCGCATCATGATCAAAGTTACTTTATCTAGTTAAATTCTACCCAAAGAAAATAAATTAGGACCCTTTAAACATGCCGTCATGTTTTCACCCTCAGTAAACTTTTTTCATTGTTGCTCAAACAGACTAATCTGAAGGATGATACCACATCTTTCTTTCTTCTGCTGGGTTATTGCTCCAGGCTGACTTAATTGGTTGATGTAGGATATTTCATCACCAGTTGGCAATTTGACCTGAATTTGAAGCCTAATGTGGTCTGTGATGAAATGTTTGGATGTGAAATAGGCCACAGTTTACATATATCTAAAACAATATACTGAATTGTGTGTGTTGAGGCTGGCAAGTTAGTAATAGCAGTGTAGATAAATGCACTAAAAAATGAAGGAAAATTAGCATTTCCTATTTCGTAAAACCAATTACGGATGGCATATCACACCAGATTTTGTACTGTGTTATATACACAGTGGAACATACAGCCAAGGGCTCCCGATGGGCATGACAGTGCTCCAGAATTCGGTCAGCTCAGAAGTTGCTGGTAGCAATGCCCTGATGCAAGTTCATGCCAAAAATCAAGGTTCTAATGTCAACGGTTCTCCTTATTTTGCCGACGAAAGGATTCGGATGGACTGACAGACTCACTGCCTCACTGACTCACTCATTACCAGACAATTTGCGATCTGTAGCTTACTCCGTAGGAATAGTGGGTGGGGGTCGAGGTCGGTAATGAAGGCTTCTCTATTTCCCACCTCGCCCCCCCCCCCCCCCATAATCAACCTATTCAACCAATTAACAACGGTAACGAGCCCCTGTGACCTTAGTGAGGATTACTGAAGCGTAACGGGAGTCAAATTAGCATGTGAATGAGTCCATGTGTCTGCCAATATTTTATAATTTGATTTTTGTCTAACCGAATATGAATACAGGCTGATATCCTATTTTGTATTTGTTTAATGTATCATACTCTAGGTGCCCTGTTCAAGCTGTATCAGGTTTTCGTCACTAGATTAATGTAAAGACAATCACAATGTGTTATTATCGTTCTCCTGAATAATAAAGTGTACTAATAAACTTTACATACTTGGTTATGCGTATCGT
>JAVTVY010056197.1:0-31313 GCA_036873755.1 Hanleya hanleyi | reverse complement strand
AAGGGCCCTCGTCAATAGGTTGAAAGAAGCTTGGTGGTGCAGCTTCTAGAACCAGCTATGAATCTAGCTTTGTATGGTGATTTATGCATTTTGGGAGTCCAGTATATTTTTGGTATGTCGCTATGATTGGTTGGAAGAAAAATACCTCTTTCCCTGAGAAACTTTTTGTGATTGTTAAATAAATCTTCCAGAGTAAATGCAGTTTGGGAGTAAGTAGATGTATTTGATAAAGATATGTCTACACTCAATTCTTTAACCAGCACCTGGTAATAGTAATATTTACATATGAATATTATATTATTCCGAGCTTTGTCTGCTGGGACTATGACGAATTTACTCTGGAGATTTGCTAGAACTTCTTGCGAATTGAGGTTTCTCAGTATTTGTTTTGCTTGGGGAAGAGTACTTCTGTCAATATGGCGGATTGTTTCAACGACCTTGCTCTTGGTGAGGTCCAGCCAATCAGCGAGTACTGTAGGTTCAACTTTTTTTCGCTTAGACCAATCAATAACGTACTGTTCTAATGCAGACAGGACTATCTTCTGGTCGGCCTTCAGATTTATTCTTCTCGGCTCTCTATATTTAGGTCCTTTCATCAGGAGTAATTTCAGATCCTTATCACTCACCACATCAAGGCCACCAGTCACAATATGTTTGCATGGTGTATAGATAAAGTTCGACGATTCACAATCACAAATATAGCCTCCTGACGTGTATAAGTTCCAGTCAAACTCCTGGACAGCATTGGAGTAATTGAATATTTTGGTGGCTATAGATTTAGTATACTTATATGAAATGCAAGGAGGTTCTGTGAACTTGAAATAGTTTAATAGCGTTGCGCATGCGCAGAATGATATTCCTACCGCACACCCAACCCATCAGATGCCCTTCACGAATGCTTCCACTTTGATACTCTCACTCAACTCCATCGGCCCAATAGGGACTCCCCTAGCTCTCAAAACGTTCATTTTAATACCTCTTTGGGCCATCATGCAGCGCGAATGACGCTATTTCAACCCACACTCCAGCCCATTAGATGCCCCCTCACATAAGCTTCACTTTGATACCCTCACTGACCTCATCGGCCCATTAGTGGCTTCCTAGATAAAACGTCTATTTCATACACTTGGGCTACTGCGCATGCGCGCGGAATGACGCTTACTTCAACCCCACACCCAGCCCATTAGATGCCCCCTCACATGTTTCACTTTGATACCTCACTTCGACCCCACGCCCATTAGTGCCTCCTTCTAGCTCCGGCAAAACGTCTATTTCCATACCCTTGGTCCACCGCGCATGCGCAGAATGCCGATATTTCAACCCCTACACCCAGCCCATCAGATGTCCCTTCACGAATGCTTCACTTTGATACCTCACTCGACCCCATTGGACCATTAGGGGCTCCCCTACATCCCAACACGTCTATTTCCATACCCTTGGGCCACCGCGCATGCGCAGAATGCCGATGGTTCAACCTTACACCCAGCCCATCAGATGCCCCTTCACGAATGCTTCACATTGATACCTCACTCGACCCCATTGGACCATTAGTGGCTCCCCTACATCCCAAAACGTCTATTTCCATACCCTTGGGCCACCGCGCATGCGCAGAATGCCGATAGTTCAACCCTTACACCCAGCCCATTAGATGCCCCTTCACGAATGCTTCACTTTGATACCTCATATGACCCCATTGGACCATTTGTGGCTCCCCTAGCTCCAACACGGCTATTTTCATACCCTTGGGCCACCGCGCATGCGCAGAATGCCGATATGTCAACTCCACATCCAGCCCATTAGATGCCCCCTTCACGAATGCTTCACTTTGATACCTCATATGACCCCATTCGACCATTGTTGGCTCCCCTAGCTCCAAAACGGCTATTTCCATACCCTTGGGCCACACGAGTTGTCTCCCTTGCGTCAGTGTGAGCAGATGGCGCTATGGTTAGGATCGACGCCGTGATGTGGAAAGGGCGTCCCCACACCATCCTGGAGCCGCCATTTTGTTTGTTGATTTCTTGCGGAGATACACGGGACAATAAACGCTCGACCCTAGGGTGGTACAGATGCTAGACTGATCCTATTAACATGGTACAACACCTATAGATGTTGTTTACTATTATTATATGGCTTAGAGGGGTTTTTGGGGGTAATGTGAGGGTTTTTTCTCCCCGTGACAAAATGGGCTCTGTAATCAGTAATATATACAATTAAAATTAATTAATTTTATTTATTTATTTATTTATTTATTCTGTGAAAACACCCATGACATGACTGAAAAGAGCCTCGCTCGGCCCCATCGGACCATGCAGCGTATTTCAAGTCCAGGAACTACTTTTTCTCCGCGGAAGCTTTCTTCCGCGACCGCATCACCACCAGACCGCATCACCGCGGAGGAATATAAAGGTTACAGGTTGCCGGAACTATAGTCACCCAGAGTTACCTCCCCCTAGATTGGAGCTCTCTTGTGCTGGAGGTAGTTTTCCCCCAACGATCACATGATCGTCACGTGATCAAGTTCCGCCCCAAATACGCCCCAGGGGGGAACAAAAAAGTAGGTCAATACGCGCTGTAATCACGGCTATATACTACTAACATGCAGTGCTCGGTCAGACTAGTTGTCTCTTTGGCTTGTCTTGTTACAACCGCCTAACCAAAATATACACAGAAACTCAAAAGATCAATTAGCCCCTTACAGAGAATGACAAATACTCCAATTGTATATGCTCTTTATTCGTTACCGCCCGACTGTTAAAGGTTGCACACGAAACTTCCGATGAGAAAATAAGAATTAACATTTATGGCCCACGCATTCATCGTTCCAGCTAAATAACAAAAAAGAAACAATAACAGAGATTTCTACATAAACAATAAGTTAATGCCATTTCATTTCTTTTCAAATGAGACACAGACGCGCATTTTGTTGGACGAAAGCGGGATATCGCTTTACCCCGTCCGAGAGAGAATGCACTGTTATGTTTATATTCTCCACTTGTTTACGCCAAACTTAACGAGATTATTAATCTTTACAGTGTTGTTTTCTTGCTGACAATATAACATCCGTTATACTGTTCGACAGGAAGTATACATTAACACATTTGAAATGTTGGTTTTGATGTCGGGGATGGAGGGAGGGACTTCAGCTATAAATAATAATTAAACAATTTGCAAGAATTTTGAATATATAAAAACGAATGACTTGAACTTGCGCATCTGTATGAGAAGCGGCCGTAAGATGAAACTTCCAATAAACAAATACCTATTCTTTAATACCAGAAAAGCTATTCCGTGAGACGCGCAAGTCTGGGTCAACTTTGAAAGCAGGTGTCCGACGAAGCACAAATTACAATCCATTTTGCAAGCAGTGTTTATGATTAAAATAAATCTTAAATCTATTTCCTTTTACAAATTCGTGCCGATTAATGCCACGTGGACTCCCAACTGATTTTCTTGAGCTCTGTCGCGTGAACGATCGCTCGCTAACAAAGCAGCTCGCTTCCAGCCATTGTCTGACCGTGCTGATAGCGCGCGGCCTGTGTTCAGTCATGTCGACGGACTACATTCAACAGAGTTAGAACAATGGCCAGCCGATAATCATGGGCATTGGCGCGCTATACCTTTGTGTTGGCGCACTTCGTTTGCGCGCCATTGATGCGCTAACATTAACCTTTCAGCTGATCTGAAGTGTACCTGGCTGGTTTAATGATTTTTGCTGATGTCGAACTTGTCGAAATTAGTACAATGCGTGGTATGAAAGTTTAAGCTCGACGTTTTGTGTGATGAAGGTGTAGAGTCAACTGTATACACTTTGAAGGAAGTTATCAACGGAATTGCACATTATTGAGAGTACTAAAAAGAGCCTGGCATAATTTTATACATATTTACTATATTTTCACAGTATTCAAGCATAATGACACTTTCTTTGAATACTGAGAAAATATAGTACTTATGTATACAATTATACCAGCTATCACCAGTTCAAAAGTCTCATGGGTTAAGAGATAGGGCAAAGTGAAGCTGAAGTCATTGAGCTGAAGTGAACAGAGAGGCTCTTCTTTGTTATCTCCACAATGTGCAATTGAGCCATTGGTTGATTCAATGAGTGGATCGCAATATCGTTTTATTCATGGATAATCTAATCCGACCTCTCATCAGAATGCCACAAGGGCGCGTTTTGGAAATGCATACAGGAGAAACACCATTTCTTACTTTTGAGCAGCGCATGCAAGGCAAAAAATTAGAAAACCTGGGAAACAAAATCGCATTGACGATCCCAGGAATTTGCACATGATTAGACATCTGCACTGGTTCAATATTAGTAAAGAAACGTGATTCGCATTCGCATGCGCAGTGACGTGCGGCATGCGGCGCGCACTTCCGGCTGGGTACTTCTGATGCCGCTGCGCATGCGAATGCGACTTCAAATCTCTCTTGTGCGACTCCCGGTCACGTGACTTCTGGTTGCGGGACATCCTGGAAACAGGTCTGAACATGTTGGGACAAGTCTGAGCTTGCTCTAGCAAAAATCAGAATGGCGGTCTTGAACGCCCGTCCCGGAAACACAACGGGGCCGATAGGGATAACATACTACCATTGTAGTATTATAATACGGTATACGATAACATAGTACCAAATAAACCCTGTATTATTACAAAGCGATGTATTACAGTATAGTGTTGTAATTGTAATGCGTGCTCTGTAAAATCACCCGGGGTATTTCCCTGACCTGTCCAAGTTCAAACCAGACTCTTTAGATATCACTTTTCCCTTCCCAGATGGCATCTGTAGAGCCAAGCAAGCACTGTGTACTGGTACCGTAAACTGGGGTGTATTCGGACACTGGAGTGAATTCGGACAAAAGACCAAGAAAAGTACAAAAGTTCATTTTTTATATTTATTATTAAACAAACCTTCTTTTTTCTTGTATGATTTTCTTTTCTCACAGGTAGGTTATCAAACGACATCGAAATGATCATCTTTGCAACCAGAGGTTTTTGTCTGGAAGTTTGAAAACTCAGTACACTTTTTTTCGTTTATTTCAATTTTTGCAAAACTTCTACTGGTCACCAAAGTTCAAAGCCCTCACCATATGTTGATGGATAATTTCCGGAACACATAATAATTGGCGAGATAATGGAGCTAAAAAATAAAATAAAACAAGCATATTTTTTCGTGACATGTCCAGTTTGTACCGTGGTTGAATTTTTTTTCGGGCGAAGGGGTGGATTCGGACACGCTAAAAATAACCGATAAAGACATTTTCTTGGTGTCCGTTCCGATTTCTTACCTGGAAAATGTCGATATCAGATGGTTATGCTCGAAAAAACAACACAAATTTTACGAAATTGTGAAGCCACATACCAAATTAAAGCCGATTATAACATTTCATTATACTAAGAGCTATATCCCTTTAGCTCATACCAATTTACTCCTAGGTCATGGAATCCCGGAAATGAGTCAAAAATGGCTATAGCGGTTTTATTTAGCGCCCAGGTGTCCGAATACAACTTACAGAAGGCATGCGTTTGCCCGACGTTGCATAACTAGTGCTTGTCCGAATTTAAACACCTGAGGTGAATTTTGACGATTTTAGACTTAATTAGCTTAATTAATACTTATCCAAAACGGACTAAATCTTAAGGGCTTGTACGTGGAACGTCATTAAATATCTGTGCCAGATATGATTACATTCTGTAGGAAAATGAAATGTGTGGATGAGAAAAACCTTCAAATGCGTCCGAATACACCCCAGTTTACGGTACATCAAATGTACCGCTGATCTTGATGGAAATAAAACTGTTGCTTCAGTATATGTGTCTTTTCCTTCATTCCATACCACCTTTGGATTATTAACATCACAAATACAACGCAAGTCATCAGTAAATTCAAAGTAGAACAAGTTTAATGTATTCGTAATGTATCAACAGGCTGTATAAGATCCAATACTATAACACAGTGATTCCCATATAATCCAATATTGCTTATATATGGACAATGACTCCTTACTGGAAGTAGGCTACCGTTATGATGTTACAGTATAGGCACAGCTGTGAGTGGGGTGGGAGATAGCTATTCTGCAGGTGGAGTAAATATAGCTGCATGCAATATCATAGGCGGATATACACTTTCCTATAACCCCAATGGATACTGGTGTATGAATCTCTGTAGTGCACTTTACTAGTATATGGCCAAAATTAGGGTAAATCCCAGACTACATGTTATATATTATAGCCCATCCGTACCTGACAAAACCTGATTCAGTCGATTGATTGAAATTGTAGTTTAAGGGCCGCTTCCCATTCGGATTTCGCGGCCCATCAACTCAATGTTTTACTTGAATTTCGCGGTACATTTCTTTGTTTATTGAATATCTTTTCCAGCGCTAAATATATAAATAAATAAATAAATAATAAATAACAATGAGAGATTAGTAGGAGATATAAATAGAAGTAAATAAGAATCGCTATGTACAAGTTCGTAAGTCTCTTTCTGGTTTTTGATTAAGTTATACTGATAGATATGAGTTCACTGTAATCGCGTGGATGATTCCTTTGTGTTGGTACCCCTTTGTACGCACAAAGCCGTCCAGAAAAAACTGGGAGAACCATGGGCGTCTTCAGGATTTTTCGAATCGACTTCATTAACGACGCCCTTGGGAACAGGGTGGGTTCTTCCAGAAATCTGTGCATGTAACAATTGCTTGGAGTGTGTATTGGGGCACAGGACGGCAGGTCTACGTCCAATATTGCGTGAAAGTCAAAGGATCATACTCTGTGTTAAGGCGTCAGTTCGGTGTCATCTATGGGGTAGCGTGTCGGTGTGGTTTAGGATTTGGTGTTCTGGTTCTGGAGGTTTCTTGTTGTGCGGCGTTGCCACTCAAGGCGCTGTTGGTATTCTTGTGATCGTCATCCGTCTTCTGTTTTTAGTCTATGGGGTAGCGTGTCTGGCGTGGTATAGGGTCGAGTATTCTGATTCTGGACGTTCTTATGGAACGACGATGATGACCCTCATCATATTCATCTCCATTTCTGAAAGTATATAATGAAAAAGTGTGTAGTATTCATTTTTGTGAGTGACATTATTTGTGTGCGTGGTTGTTTCTTGGACGTGTGCTAATGATTTATGTCCTTGATTGTTGAATTGGTAGCGGCCTTTAGGTTTTAGAGACGAATGTGGTTACCGGCCCACACCGAACATGGTATCTCCGGTGCCTACATTGCCTATTTTATTGCGAAAGAGATTTTTGGCCAATACTGTCGCAGGGATGTTGATTGGTCTTGGCCTCCGATTTTTGAGACTAATGTGGCAACCGGCCCACACGGAACACGGTATTTCCGGTGCCCACATTGCCTATATTTTATTCCAAAACAGAAATTTTGGCCAATGCTGACATTGTTAGTTAGTGGTGCGCATGCACGGGGGTAGTGTTATATACTGGAATAATAGCCAGCAGTTTTGATAAAATTTATTAAGGACTTGCATACCTGTTTTCTAATGGGGGGCTTAGGGTTTAATATCGCTGGTAATGTTAAGAGAGTGTTGAATTTTTTTAATTCGTTTCTAAGCGCCTCGCGTTGTGGGTAGTGTTTTGGGCATTCTAGTAGGATATGTTCTATTGTTTCTTCTACATTGTTGCATGCGGTACAGAGTGGTGAGGTGTTTTTCAGAAGCATGGACAGATGTGATTTAAGTCCGGTTTTGCCTAGTCTTAATCTTGTGATGATGCGGTCATCACGCTTATTGTCTAACTGGAATCCTTGGACTTGTCTTTTCTCTCCATCAAAAATCTTATGTAACCATCGTCCACGTTCTTCTTCGTTCCATTCCTTTTGCCACTTGCTATCTATTTTGCGTCTAATGATAGTGTTGAGTTCTTTACATCCTAATCCTATTGGCACATCGTGTGTAGTTTTGGCAAGACTGTCTTTGGCAGTTTTATCGGCTGCTTCGTTACCTCTGATGTTGACATGCGCGGGGGCCCATGCTAAAATGGCGTCTATACCCTCGTTGTGTATTTGTGTACAGATACATTCTATTTTGTGTATGAGATCAGGTCTACTGTCAGATATAGAATTTTCAATGGATGTGAGTCCACTAAGGGAGTCACTGAGTATCACCGCACGGATTGGTTTGTGCTCGATGATCCATTCGAGAGCCTTAATTATAGCGATCAGTTCACTAGTGTATACAGACATATTGTCTGGAAGTTTGAAACCATTTTGTATGTTGAGCTCAGGTATAACAAAAGCTGATCCTGTGTTATTACTTGTGTTTTTCGATCCGTCTGTATAGATTTTAAAGTAATTTTTCCAGTTTTGGTTGATATATTCAAGGGTGGTGGCTCTTATCAAGTCTGGGTTGTCCTTCTTTGTGAGGTAGTCGTGTATACTTGTGTCCATGTGGGGCGACTCTAATTCCCAGGGTGGCCTAGTGATTTCGTCTGTGTCGCAGATGTGTGCGATGGGTGTTTCGTGCTCTTGGAATAGGTTATTTACGGTGTAGCCGAGGGGGGCGGAGTCTTTCCCCCAGTTTTTCTTTAAATATTCATATTCACTTTTATCTTCAAAAATTTTGTGGCATGGGTGATTATCGCCCTTAGCTCTAGTTTTTCCTGCATATTTCAGGGACAGTTCCTCTCGTCTTAAACGAAGAGGTTTCTCATTGGTTTCTGTTTGAAGACTACATAGGGCGGTCTACTTGAAGTCTCCAGTAGCTATTTTTAGAGCAGAATATTGAATGCTGTCTATTCTTTTTAGTTGTGTCTTACATGCTGATTGGTAGGCGATGGACCCGTAATCTATTTTTGACCTAATGAGAGTTTGGTATAATTTTATCAAACTATATTTACTCGCTCCCCAGTTTGTCCCAGACACACACCTCTTTAAAACTAAAGCTTCAGTCTCCCTTCGCAGCGGTTTATATAGCCTCTGATCACGTGCCCATGGTTAGCCCATCAAAATACAGTACCTTCGTGGGGGCAAAACGAGAACGGAACTATTTCACATTTCAATTAATTATCTAGCAGTATTTGTGGAGAGCTTATAGCAAATATAAGGAGCGTTTCCATAGCTTTAGTTTTAATAGCTACCATTATTTTGTATGGTAAAGAAAACAGTAAAAACCGATCCAACACATTTAGACTTGTGCAACCCAGTGGCTACGTCATGTTCTCAACAGTTTCCTACCAAAACATTTACATAGCTAGTGCCTCTTGTAGTAAACTGGGGAGCCTTTTAATCATAGAATAATATGTCATAATAAATTCTACTTCGGTTAATTCAAAGACACGCTCTTAATAAAAATGTCATGGAGCAGTTTCCCAGTATATTTCGCCTCGTGCGTATGGACATATCCACAAAATAGTGCGTCCATCTTTAGCTGCACAAATGCGTATTATAGATACTATAAATATCAGTAAATCCAACAACATAACCAGATTTAGTCAAGTATGTACAGTTCTTGTGCTAAATTCTGAAGAATTAAGTAATAATTGTTCTGGGTTCATCTTGAACCCAAAGTAGGTCACGTCACGTAGACGGGCAAAAACAACATGGCCATAGGCGAGGAGAGGGCTGAATCAACACGTCGTGTACCGGTAAAACGAAGTTACGAAGGGTCGTCAACATTGTCCACAAATGATAAAGTTACAGCAGGTAACAGTTCATTATAGTCTCATTAAGAAATGTCGGTTCTTCACACAGTTCGAGTTCTGAACAAAAGGGGTTGTCATGTTACAACAACAACAACATGGTGTAGTACGTGTCCTTGTGAGAAAAGCCACAAATAAATCAATAATATACAGTTACGTATATTACACTCCCCCTACTTAATTTCATGTAACTCTCCTGAGTTCACAGTAATATATAGAGGATATCAACTGTTTCTTGACGTATACCATAAATATTTCATGGAGTGGGGTGAGAAAATTGGTATTTTCACGAGTGAAAATGCCAATTTGAGACCCCACGAGATTAAATGTTTTTAAGTAAGCATGACCTACATCCGAAGGAATCACTGTCACCATACTATTTCCTGACTAGAATTATTGGTAACAGAAATCAGTCGGACAAAACCCAATTGACCTTGCCTGCACCAAGCAAGCAGTCTTCCATAGTATAATTCCCCAAGACGTACTGTAGGAGCAATATTCCCTGCACGTCGGGCCTAGATTGGCCAGACCCACCCCGACCCTGCATAACTGTAAGTACCCCCAAGGTTCTCCAGTTCCTATACATGTATGCTACCCATCATGTCCATTCCTCGCAGTCAGTATGTCGGCACCTCTTCCCACTTCCCTTATATGTGTTGTAATTGTTTATATTCCTCTGTATTTTCCCATACAAATTTTGTACCAATATCTAAGCATTTCATTCCTTCAAGACTTCCTGCCCTTGTACTCCATTAGGCAATCGATGTGATATGCCTTGGGCGGCTGTCTTGGAGATTACTTCACCAGGTAAGTAAGGTCGTCTATTTCCTTGATGACAACGAATGGCCCTTTCCACTGAGAGGTGAACTTTGAACACACTCTTGTTTTCCTTGCAGGGTTGTACAACCAAACAGCTTGTCCAGCTTTGAAGGTTCGTTTCTTGGACCGTGTGTGTTAGTGCTTCTTGCAGTATTCAGCGTTCTGTTTCAGGACCAGGCGAGCTGTCTGTAAACTTTGATAGAGTTCGGCAGTGTACCGTTCGGAGCATATCACAGAATCAGCATGGTTGTACAATTGCCTGCAGCGGCATGACCACCTCTCGACCGAATACCATCATATTTGGAGATTTCCTTATGCTAGAGTGCTCGGATGCCCTGTATGCCATCATTATTTGGGGAAGGAATTCATCCCATCGACGTTGTTGTTTTTCACAATACATCGTCAGCATCGCAGCTAGTGTCCGATTAAACCTCGTCACTGTCCCATTTGCCTGAGGTCTCATACTTGTTGTCATTGTTTTGCTAATTTGTAGAAGTTCGCACACTTCTTTGAAGAGTTCAGACTCGAAATTTGTACCCTGGTCTGAATCTATCTGGACGGAATATCATGATATTATCTGAATACATCTTCTCTGCATGATTGAAGTACTATCAACTGGTACATCGTTTTCCCTTAGTCATCTGTCCGAACTCGATGTAACATGCCCCCAATCATTTTCAAACGATCCCACTGCCGCCACAGCGTTTTGAAATAACTGGATAGATGTGAAATTGTGGACCAATTCACTTCACTGGGTATCCTCCCCTCTAGTATGGCCATGGCCTGTTTAAGTCCATCAAGTGTAGGCTTCTGGCTCCTAGTTATTGCCAAAGCATACCTTAGCACCGCCTTCGCCATGTTCAACAGCAGATTCAAGGTGAGAGTCAGTCAACTTACAAGGATTCTCTTCCACATCCTCATTCAGCTACTGCTGTTTGGTACACCCCTTGCATGGCCTTCTTGACAATCTCCATGTTGTATGTCCCTAATATCTCCAACCATCTGGCTCTCTGACCAGTGGGTTGCCTGAGATTTTTCATCCAACTCACCGCTGCATTATCGGTTCTTAGTAGGATCTTTTGCCCATAAATATATGGATGGAAATGTTTGAGTGCAACAGCTACTGCAAGCAGTTCCTTTCTGGTGACGCAATACACCCGTCCATGCTTGTTTAGGACACGACTACGATAGGCTATGACTCTTTCTGAGCCATCTTGTTCCTGTGACAACACTGCTCCAGTTGCCAAATCGCTGACATCAGTGTCCAAAATGAAAGGTTTGTTTGGGACTGGATAGGCCAGTACTGGAGGTGTTCATAATACTTCCTTAAGATGCCTAAATGACTGATCACACTCAGAATTCTAGTTGAATTTAGCCCCCTTTTCATTAAGTTTGTGAAGAGGTCGTGCCATTGCTGCGAATCCACTGACAAAGCGGCGGTAGTATGAACATAATCCTAAAAAGCTTCTGACCTGTTTAGCATTTCGTGGCTGAGACCATTCCTGGACTGTAACAATTTATGGGGATCAGTTTCCACACCTTCTCGAGATACCTTATGCCGTAGAAATTTTGTTTCCTTCTGGAAGAGAGCGCACTTATATGGTTTTAGTTTCAACTTGGCCTCTTTCAAACGTTTGAAAACTCGCTCTAGCCTTTCTAGAGCCTGTCTGAAATTTTCACTCGGGATCAAAATATCATAAAGTATACAATCTTCCCAATGAAGTCCCCGGAGTACATCCTCCATAAGTCTCTCTTATTCTCTCTCGTCGACTTTATGACAAAAGAGATGATTACAATTTCGACATCGTAAACTATCCCTTTCTGGACAGTAATATTCCAGTGGGACCTGCATATGGCGTATACATATCTCGCTTAGTAGCATTTGCTAGATCCTGTGTTAAATGTGACGATTTTAATCAACGTCACAAAACATTGTTGTAGAAACTTATAAAACAGGGCTATTCCACCAAGCGCCTCCACTCAAAGTTTCTCAAATTTGGCGATACATATCGCATGCTGATAACAAAATACGAGCGTAGCGTGCAAGATCTATGGCGCTACGTTTCGTAACTTGTGTCTAATTCCGCTTAACCCAGGGCTAGGGGCCGTATGAACCCATGTACTTCAAGAACCTCATGGTACTCATATGAACAGCCACAATCAAAGCGTGACTGAGATACATCATTCTTTAGATGACGACTTTACAACGAATATTATGGATTAAAAATACTGATCAGCGATACGGATTTGATATTTTTGAACATCATGATGTCTTGCCGGCATCATTGAAAACTGTTGACCGCTTCTCTCTTGCAGGAAACAAGCCTATGTTTGTGTATACTATGATTGTCTTTTTGAATTTGGTGCTAATACTGTTATATGGAAAATGGAATAGGTCTTTGGATTATGGACGCGGATATTCTCTAATGGACGACGGCTGGATTATGAATGACGGACTAGACGCTTGTAATCTCAAACGTGAACGGATCATTAGCTAATCCAAAGGGTATAACTGTAAATTGGCCATGTCTGGTGGTGAACGCGGCTTTATGCTTGTTCCACTAAGGGAATTTGTCAGAATCCGGAGTGTAAATCCAAACAACTAAACCAACGTGCACCAGAAAGAGAGTCCAAGCACTCGTCAATTCTCGGCAGAGGATACGTTTCCTTTTGCGTCACATCTTTCAGCCTTCTAAAGTCTACACAGAATCTCGTGCTCCCGTCCTTCTTGGTACAGAGAACAATAAGAGAGGCCCAAGGACTAGTGAATGGTTCGATGATACCACGGCTACTCATCTTCTATATTTCTTCTTTCTCAATGACTTGTTTCCCGTGTGGTAGCCTACGAGGTGGTTGTGCTGCGTTTCCTGTATTTATGGTGTGTTTTATCCAATCTGTGCAACCCAGGTAATCTGGTGACTTTGCAAATACTGATCGGTTCCTGATCAGGATTTCTGCCAAATTCTGTTTGCTGTTCAGAGGTTAGATGGTTGAACTTCGCATCATAAGATCCTGGAAGTGCTCTGGCACAGAATTAGATGGAATAGACTCATTGTCACTAGATATTGCTGCACACTGTATATCACTAGCACTGTCAGTTCCATAAAATGATTGACGAGTCCCTAATCGGATGAAGAGTTCCTGGATAAAGAGTAACATCATCATTGACGTGATTAAGGAGTTGGATTGACAATTTCGGTGACCGTTCATCAACTATGCAATTCACCATTTGCTCCCTGGATATTATTGGATAATGCCCTGAGTTCTGGTCTTACATATTTTGGTATACGCTTAAATACCTCCCCTGAGAGCAGCGTAGTAGTGGGCTAACTAGTGTACTGGCAGCCTGTAACCATCTGGGTCATCTATACGCGGTAAGACTGACCCTGAAATCGTGCGTGTCCATTTTCAGCCTACTTTCGGCAAGTATAAGAGGGAATTCTCCGACATCAACACCACGTGATGTCATCAACCAGTCAGCTGAACTCTAACGATGTAACCCGTCATACTTGTTCAAAATTACAGATCTACAACACCTCTTGGATGATACGGAAGTTATTCATATCTGTAAGCTCAGACAATATATGTTTCAGAAGTAGTATGAAAAGCCTGTGATTTATCATGTTTCTCGAGTCTGTTCTCCGCTGAATACAGACCGAACAGTATATGGTAATGTATCGGATATCGCTTCGCAAAATTGGCGACACACGATTCGCAAGCCATCTTATGGATGGCGAAGTGTACGGAAATGATGTACTGGTTCTACCATTCCATCAGTGAACGCAGTCACAAATGAGCCGTTATCCCATTTGTCAATTCTATTGCTAAGCTGACCTATTCGAACTGTTCCTCTCTGGTTACCGGAGTAATTATTCTCATTTTCAACACTCGCCGTAACTTCTACTTTCTCGCTATTCGATTCAGGCCTCTCCCCTCCCGTCCTACTTTAGCCTACAAGTGAGACGGGTCTCCGTTTCCCCGTGAAACTGCTGTAGTCACAGAAGTTTCAGGTGGTTGGCTATGTTTTTGTGGGCAGACTCTACAGTAATGGTCGACCGATCCACAAATATAACAGTTCCCCCTCCCCGCCGGTAACTAGGATTCCGGCTATTGCGGTAACCATTATTGGTACATCTGTATTCGGAGCCACCCGATCCACTTTCGCTCTCTAACTTCTCTATGCGGTGTAGGCTTTCTCGCAGATTTCCCAAATCGGCATTGCCTACATTCATCTCTTTCTGTTGAGTGGTATTATTTCTAGATGTTACCACTCTGCCTATGTTTTCTTTTTTTCTTTATCACCCACTAGAGCTTCGTAACACTCTATGGTGTCTACTGCATCTGTCACAGTCCTACAGTTCATTTCAACTGTAATACTTCTATACAGCTGATTTAGAACGAGGGCTTCTTGTGCGCGAACTCTCAGGTTAGGATATGCCTTTTGCGGCATTTGGCGTAAATCGTCACCCAAGGCAGAAACCGATTCGTCTATTTCACGGACCCTTTCCTCTGGTTTTGTCAGCCCTTTATTTTGCTGGCGGCTTCTTCCAAACCGCTTCGCAAGTTTCATTGAAAGACCAAGAATGTCCGGGCGGTGGCCCCTTTCAGACTAGCCGTTAGGGTCAAAACCCAGTTCGGCGCAGTCTAAGAAATGGGAGTAATACTCCTCTCTGTCCTGTTTCCCATCGTATGAATCAGGTTTCATCTTGATCATGCTACCACGTTCACTGCCTGGAGAATAATCGCCACGTCCATAGTCTGGCGTTAAACCATGTTCCAGCTGACGCCCTCGGTCAAACCTTCTTTTGTTACTTCCCTATCTGTATTTTCCATTGTGACTTCGCCACGTACATCACCCCTATCAGGTGCATCACATCCAATAGAATCTTGATATTCCTCATCCCCGGAATTATTATCTCCATGGGCATCAGAATCTGAGTTGGCCCTTTGCTGTAAAATTATTTTCGGATCTGGGCTCTCCGCCATTTTACACAGATGAAGTAATTTCTATAATTTTCCCCCTCCTTGGGTTACAGTATACCAGCACGTTTACACCCCAGGCTGTTCGAATCACGGGATATTAATTTCGTTTAATTACAACACCTATAAGGGAAGTGGGAAGAGGTGCCGACATACTGACTGCGTCACATGACTTCACAGAATAGTCTTCTGGTTAACCTATTCTAAAGCACACACCAAGAATCTAACGATTAGTGATATGTGTTGTATCTCAGGTACGCTTTTATTGTACCTGTTCATGTGGCAACTTGGATGATATGACCACACGGCCCCTAGCACCGGCATAAGCGGTAATAGATACAAATCTAGAGAGCTATGATGGAAATGCTCTGACAACTCGTATACTGGTAATTGGTGAGCTGTTTCGCTGTGACAACTCGTACATTGAGATTGGTGAGCTGTATCGTCGTCAGATGTAAATGACGGCATTTAACACAAAAGACTAGTCTGTAAGGCCCGATGTCGACCCAGCATCAACTTCCCACAAGTGCCAACATATATCAAAGACCAAAAGGTCTGTACAGGGGCGGGCCTCGGGGACGAAACGTCCACCAGCAGAATCTCGCCATATACAGGAAAAAATTACAACACATATAAGGGAAGTGGGAAGAGGTGCCGACATACTGACTGCATCACATGACTTCACAGAATAGTCTTCTGGTTAACCTATTCTAAAGCACATACCAAGAATCTAACGATTCATGATATGTGTTGTATCTCAGGTACGCTTTTATTGTACCTGTTCATGTGGCAACTTGGGTGATATGTCCACACGGCCCCTAGCACCGGTGTGACGGAAACGGTGGTCCGATGCATCCAGTGTCCGGAGGACACTCGCGTCTAGACGTAAGTGTCCCAAGACACTAAGATCTGGATTTAATTGTCCGTCGGGCATTCAGGTCTGGATTTGGATGTCCTGGGACACTGGCTTCCAGGAGACGAAAGTCCTAACCTGGAGCCCAGTGTCCGCCTCGATTACTACTTCCGATTTTCCATCCAGTTTACACGTGAACATGTTTACCAGAGAGTAGTATAGAAAGGGGAGTTACGGCGTTATTGACCTACTTCCGACAGGTGGCGCCAACAGATCATTTCCGCCT
This sequence comes from Hanleya hanleyi, assembly GCA_036873755.1. Lineage (NCBI taxonomy): Eukaryota > Metazoa > Mollusca > Polyplacophora > Lepidopleurida > Hanleyidae > Hanleya > Hanleya hanleyi. The sequence goes on along the minus strand of JAVTVY010056197.1, from coordinate 14,723 downwards.
GACCTTTGTGAAGTCACTTCCGGTTCCGGTCATGTGACATAAAGTGACCTTTAACCCTGCGCATGATTTCCGCTATTGTGCGCATTTCCACTATTGTGTACTTCCGACCACGTGACCGAAACCGAGAGTGACCTCACAAAGGTCAGCCGAAAGTGACCTGTTGACGTCACCGGTTGTAAGTAGGTCAATAACGCGCTAAGCCCCCCTCTCTCTGTCTCTCCCTCCTACCCAGGAGGTGAGTGAGGACGAAAATGAAATGAAAAAACAAGATAATTTTAACAGAAAATCTTGAAATTTATGCTAAGAAATAGCCAGGTAAGACTGCATCACACCTAAGGGCTTTTCCTCCTGATTTTTCGCCTCTTTGCTTGTCCGGTGGGAGCTTGTTCACTACAATGAAGAATACAACATATTGGCGAGCATACGTTACAACAAGTCAACACGAGAAATAACACGTTCTTCTGTTTCCACGAATGCAAGTCGCGATATGTAATTGTTCTATAAAGGTGTGGAAGCTGCCATTCAGTGGGGTAACTAGGCCACTACTTGTATTCTTTTAACGGCATATTCCGTGGGTCTTCCAAAGACGGGGTCAAATTTGCATGTTTTCTATATATCTTGGAAACAATTCCTTGTTTAACCCTACCAGGCCTGCGGAAGGGACATTCGACACCCGCGCCCTCCCCCCCCCCACCACCACCAAACTTTCTGCGCAATCTCCGGAATGACAAAAAATTGAGAGCTGACACTCCGTGAATTTGTAGTTTATCATATTGGGGTCATTTGAAGCCTATTTGCATAACCTCCCGAGCAGAGGATCACGGGTAAAATCACGGGTAAATTATCATGCTTTTTTTTGTGAAAAAATTACATCAATACATTTTTCGCAAAATTTGATAAAAAAATCGACTAAGAAAGGTATTTTTTGAAAATGACGTGATCAAAGCGGCCATCTTGCATTGTATTTTGCATTTTATTTCACAGGTTGACGGAAAGGTATAGTGTTGTAAGTTTCAGTTATCTCGAGGGATAAGAAAAATAGTTAGGGGAGGGGTGGGGAGGGGGGCAAATTCGCCCCCCCCCCCAGGCCTGGACAGGTTCTAAACATCCCAGGCCAGATAAGGTTAACACAGAATTTCTTCAGATTTCTCGCATTCTTAATAACGGCGGAAACTTTTAATTCGCGAAGTAAAGCTAGCAACCGCAGTGTAAAGGTTACTCCGCGGTTTAAAGGTTTACTCATTCATTCATTCATTCATTCATTGATTCATTCATTTATTCACCAAGATAAATTAATTGTACAATTTATAGTTGTAAAAGGCAGTTGGCGGGAATAAAACCCCAGGGGGCTTGTTCTATCCCTGTAGTAAACAATTCGATTATACATACGAATATAAGTTAAAGAAGCTGGTGAATATTGATATGAATGTAAGCGGCGAGAACATTATATAAATAAAAACAAACACGTATCCTCCGACAATCAGCAAACTCGACGGTTTAAAGGTTTACTCTGCGGTTTAAAGGGTGTAAATGTTTCCAAGAGTTTTGCTTGGCTTTCATTGAAAAAAAACACGATAAAGTCATTTATGACGACGTTACTAGAAATGACAAAAATGAAAAGAAAACATGTGATCAACTAAAATCTGTTTGCAGAAAATAGGCGAAAATCAAGAACATCCCCAATAAATGCAGAAAATGTAATAAAGAAATGTAAACAATTTTTTATCGATGTCCCCTATGGGCCACCCTTATTCAATCTTGGATGGAATAGGCAAATATACCCGGTGTTTGTCACGAATACACCATTAGTTTGCGAGCGCCTTAGGTTGAACTACCGGTAATGTATACATATTAGCCATATATGAAGTCTACAAAATATATTAATTGCGGGTCACAATGACTCACTGTTCACATTTCTATGTAAATAGGTGATACCAAAAAAGAATAGTATCTCGCTCAAACAATCAAAGATAAAACTCATAATAAATATATTCACTTTCAATGATCAAAACAACGGAATTTTGTTGATAATTTCTTTGAGCAGCTCGACGTATACGGAACGTTTCTCTTGCTGACTTTTCCCGGCTTCGTACTTGTCGATATTGTTGGCCAAATATCGCAGAATATCGGCAGGATCTAAGGATGACATGGGTCTGATTGTGGACAGAAAAATGTGGAGGTCAGCTTTTATACACACCTGGTCAGGTACTCAATATCAATCCATTGATTTCGCAGATGTGCCGTATATGAATGCAGTAATCAGATGCATGTAGATCTCATGGCAATTTTTATTTTGCATTTATGTTACGTTTTATTTATTTGATTATTCTTTTAATGACACCAGATGCGCCCCTTTACAGTTAATGTGAAAACAAATTAAAACTTATATTTTATGGTATTCCCCTATGCAAACAAATGACCGCATCCTACTTCAAGAACGGCGAGTCAGCTTGAAATGTCCGGAGAGATCGTTCACGATATCCCGCATTCGGAAGATACGGACCGAATATGAAAAGACCTTGAGCATTATATTTGCATATCGTAAAATATTCTAATTTCGCCCTGACTATGCGAGAAGTCGTAAGTAGTACCAGCAGACAACCGTGGTCATTTTAGATTAACATTAATTATAACAGTAATAGAGATCTCCGACATGACAATTTCCTCAATATGTACTGATGTCAGAAACGTGATATACATTTTCATTAGATATCTCAATATCTCGTGTTTCTTTCTGATTTCGCAACATTCACAAAATCATATGCGTGCGAAAATTAACCCAGCGCGGAAAGAAGGATTCATTGTACTTGTACACCGGGGTGAGAAGATTTTCACCTGGGTGAAAACAGGATTTCACCTGGGTTAAAACAGGTTTCCACCAGGGTGATAACGTTTGCGCCCAGGTGAAAACCTTTTCACCTCGGTCAAAACGTTTTCACCTGGGTGGAAACTTAGGAGTGAAAGACTCACTCGAACAGAAAAAAAATATAAACAAAACTAAAATTAATAGCATGTCGTATATGCGCCACCGTAAAGATGTATATTGACCTAAATACATAAAAAGATTTTTTTTTCTAAAAATATATAAATATATATTTAACAAAGATGCGACGGTATAACTTTACAAGACGTACTAAAGCTGTACATGAGAAATGCAGAAAATCAAACATTTTCAACTGACCCCGACTAGGATCGAACCCACAATCTTACATTGTGCTGTACTGTCCACCGTGTATGCCTTTACCCACTGCACCGCCGATTTGCTGGCCGAACCTCTGTTCAGAATTTCTAGTCTTTACTATTCCCTAGTTTCATATATAGGTCAACCGGACTCTGAGGTATGCCGGACTCTGAGGACTTCCATAGCTGTGGAAGCGCCCATAGTCCGCCAGATGCCATGGTCCGGGCCCTATATATATGAGAAGGGACATTCCTGTCTAGATTTCAGTGGCCCGGACACCAACGATATCAGGACCCTGGTTTCTGCTGATAGGGGGACAACTGTTTCCGAGGGAGGACTTTCGTATCGGGCACCCAGATCCAGATACCATGGTCCCCGGACCCTCATATCTGGCGGACCACGGTTGCTTCCACACCGGCATAAGTGGTATTAGATACAAATCTAGAGAGCTATGATGGAAATGCTCTGACAACTCGTATACTGGTAATTGGTGAGCTGTTTCGCTGTGACAGCTCGTACATTGGAGATTGGTGACCTGTATCGTCGTCAGATGTAAATGACGGCATTTAACACAAAAGACTAGTCTGTAAGGCCCGATGTCGACCCAGCATCAACTTCCCACAAATGCCAACATATATCAAAGACCAAAAGGTCTGTACAGGGGGCGGGCCTCGGGGACGAAACGTCCACCCCACTTCTGACACCAGTGTGATTCTAATGCATGCTGTCTGTAAAATCGCCCGGGGTATTTCCCTGGCCTGTCCAAGTTCAAACCAGACTCTTTAGACATCACTTTTTCCCCTCCCAGCTGGGATCTGTAGAGCCTGTGCACTGTGTACTGGTGCATCGAATGTACTGCTGATCTTGATGGAAATAAAATTGTTACTCCAGTGTATGTGTCTTTTCCTTCATTCCATTCAACCTTTGAATTATTAACATCACAAATACAACGCAAGTCATAAGTTAATCCAAAGTAGAACAAGTTTAATTTATTCGTAATGTATCAACAGGTTGTATAAGATCCAATACTATAACACAGTGATTCCCATATAATCCAATATTGCTTATATATGGACAATGCCTCCTTACTGGAAGTAGGCTACCCTTATGATGTTACAGTATAGGCACAGCTGTGAGTGGGGTGGGAGATAGCTATTCTGCAGGTGGAGTAAATATATCTACATGCAATATAATACGCGTGTACACACTTTCCTATAACCCCAATAGATATTGGTGTATGAATCTCTGTAATGCACTTTACTAGCATATGGCCAAAATTAGGGTAAATCCCAGACTGCATCCGTACCTGACAAAACCCAGTTAGCTATCTGATTCAGTCTCCCTTTGCAGCGGTTTATATAGCCTCTAATCACGTGCCCATGGTTAGCCCTTCAAAATATAGTACCTTCGTGGGGGCAAAACGAGAATGGAACTATTTCTCATTTCAGTTGTAAATATATAATTATGTCTCCCCCAACTATGTTGGGGGGAGACATCTAGTGTTTGTGCTGTCTGTCTGTCTGTCTGTCTGGTTGGATGTCTGGATGTCTGGATGGATGTCTGTCCGTCCCCTTGCCTTGTCTGCAAGATATCTTGAGAACTGCTGGATGGAATTTCACCAAACTTGGATGGAAGCTTCATTGGAATAGCCCCCTCATTTGATTAGGTTTTGGTGCATGTGCGTGCATTCATCCGTGTCCGGTGTCCGTCCGTCCGTCCGTCCATCTACTTGTACATGTATATACAGGCCTTGTCTGCAAGATATCTTGAGAACTACTGGACGGAACTTCACCAAACTTGGATGGAAGCTTCAGTGGGATAGTCCCCTCATTTGATTAGGTTTTGTTGTATGTGCGTGCATTCATGCGTGTCTGGTGTCCGTCCGTCCGTCCATCTACTTGTACATGTATATACAGGCCTTGTCTGCAAGATATCTTGAGAACTACTGGACGGAATTTCACCAAACTTGGATGGAAGCTTCAGTGGGATAGCCCCCTCATTTGATTAGATTTTGGTGTGTGTGCGTGCATTCATCCATGTCCGGTGTCCGTCCGTCCGTCCATCTACTTGTACATGTATATACAGGGCTTGTCTGCAAGATATCTGGAGAACTACTGGTTGGAATTTCACCAAACTTGGATGGAAGCTTCATTGGGATAGCCCCCTCATTTGATTAGGTTTTGGTGTATGTGGGTTCATTCATCCGTGTCCGGTGTCCGTCCGTCCGTCCATCTACTTATACATGTATATACAGGGCTTGTTTGCAAGATATCTGGAGAACTACTAGATGGAATTTCACCAAACTTGGATGAAAGCTTCATTGGGATAGCCCCCTCATTTGACTAGGTTTTGGTTTGTGTGTATGCATGCGTTCATCCGTGTCCGGTGTCCGTCCGTCCGTCCATCTACTTGTACATGTATATACAGGCCTTGTCTGCAAGATATCTTGAGAACTACTGAACGGAATTTCACCACACTTGGATGGAAGCTTCAGTGGGATAGCCCCCTCATTTGATTATGTTTTGGTGTGTGCGTGCATTCGTCCATGTCCGGTGTCTGTCCGTCCGTCCATCTACTTGTACATGTATATACAGGGCTTGTCTGCAAGATATCTGGAGAACTACTGGACAGAATTTCACCAAACTTGGATGGAAGCTTCATTGGGATAGCCCCCTCATTTCATTAGGTTTTGGTGTATGTGCGTGCATTCATCCGTGTCCGGTGTCCGTCTGTCCATCCATCTACTTGTACATGTATGTGCAGGCCTTGTCTGCAAGATATCTTGAGAACTACTGGACGGAATCTCACTCCCCTTGGATAGAAGCTATAGTGGGATAGCCCCCTCATTTGATTAGGTTTTGGTGTGTGTGCGTGCATTCGTCCATGTCCGGTGTCCGTCCGTCCGTCTACTTGTACATGTACATGTATATACAGGGCTTGTCTGCAAGATATCTGGAGAACTACTGAACAGAATTTCACCAAACTTGGATGGAAGCTTCATTAGGATAGCCCCCTCATTTGACTAGGTTTTGGTGTGTGTGCCTGCATTCGTCCGGTGTCCGTCCGTCCATCCATCTGCTTGTACATGTATATACAGGCTTTGTCTGCAAGATACCTTGAGAACTATTGGATGGAATTTCACCAAACTTGGATGGAAGCTTCATTGGGATAGCCCCTGCATTTGATCAGGTTTTAGTGTATGTGTGCATGCATTCATCTGTGTCCGATGTCCGTCCAACCGTTCATCTACTTGTACATGTATATACAATGAAATTTTAGATACGCAGCTTTGTTTAAGATACTTATTGCTACATTCATTTTATAGCACTTTCCCTTAAATTATGTGCCCATTCAAGGCAAGGTGGGAGGTTGGGGGAGACGTATGTTTTTGCCCAAAAAAACAACCAGCGTAGGCTTCATGCCGGAGCGGCAACTCAAGGGTCAAAGCGGAACCTCTAGTTATCTAGCAGTATTTGTGGAGAGCTTATAGCAAACACGAGCAGTGTGACTAACGTCACAGGACCTACGAAGTAGAGTAGGCATTAGGACTCGAACGCGAACTGAACTCTTGGAAATCCCCACCCCCAGTTGAAATCCTGCCTATATTAAGATGGGCACCGCCCAAGTCAGAATCGCCAGTGATTTTCATCAAAAATCACCAGTAATTTTCATCAAAAGTAGGTCAGCTCAGAACTTGTTGGTAACAGTCTTCTAATGCGCCTTCATTCCAAAATTAAATACCGATCGCCGATTTAATTTTACAATTTTTTAACTGAAGGAAACAGATTGAATAATAAAGGTTCAGTAGATTTCAAGCTTTACGTGTGAAAATACATTTACATCTCTTTAATGGTTTTCAGTGCCCTTGTCCAGGATCAAAACAACTTTTTGAATCACATTATTTTCCCAACAATACAACATATTTTTATATATAGTACTATAGTAGAAAGGTAGCATTTATGTAGTTTACGGTAATTTAACTCAAGACCAACACCTTCTCTGCACAAGATAATAATGATTCTATGTCATTCTCCTGAGCATAATCGGTACAAAGATGAATAAATAGCGTCTCTACATCACGTTGTTATCTAGATATATGAGACAACACATTTTGGGTATCGGCAATCTGATGAATGTACTATTCCGGTTTTCTTGTTTCACATTATATTCTATGGCGGTTGATCGGTGATTTTCTTCATTGATAAACGTTAAGCCACCTCAGCTTCGTTGTGTGAATCAGAATTGCATTGCTATGACACACCAACACACTCCGTGGCAGTGATTCTGTATCCCCTAATCAAGGAATCAAAATGGACCAAGATTTGAAATGACAAGAAACATTTAGACATATTCTGTTTACACATGTAATTTTTTGTTTAAATTATATCCAAGTGTGATATATAGTCAATGTTCAAGAGGTACAAAAAAAACTCAAGTTATCATATTTTCACATCATGATCAAAGTTAATTTATCTAGTTAAATTCTACCAAAAGAAGACCCTTTAAACATGCCGTCATGGCTTTGTTTCGCCCTCAGTAAACTGTTATCATTGTCGCTCACACAGACTAATCTGAAGGATGATACCACATCCTTCCTTCTTCTGCTGGGTTATTGCACCACGCTGACTTAATTGGTTGATGTAGGATATTTCACCATCAGTGAGTAATCTGACCTGAATTTGAAGCCTGCTATGGTCAGTGATGAAATGTTTGGATGTGAAATAGGATACACGTTAAAGGCCACAGTTTACATGTATCTATAACAATATACTGAATTGTGTGTATTGAGGCTGGCAAGTTGGTAATAGCAGTGTAGATAAATGCACTAACAAATGATGGAAAATTAGCATTTCCTATTTCGTACATGAGCAGTGTGACTAACGTCACAGGACCTACGAAGTAGAGTAGGCATTAGGACTCGAACGCGAACTGAACTCTTGGAAATTCCCACCCCCAGTTGAAATCCTGCCTATATTAGGATGGGCACCGCCCAAGTCAGAATCGCCAGTGATTTTCATCAAAATTCACCAGAAATTTTCATCAAAAGTAGGTCAGCTCAGAACTTGTTGGTAACAGTCTCCCAATGCGCCTTCATTCCAAAATAGATAACGATCGCCGATTTAATTTTACAATTTTTTAATTAAAGGAAACAGATTGAATAATATAGGTTCAGTAGATTTCAAGCTTTACGTGTGAAAATACATTTACATCTCTTTAATGGTTTTCAGTACCCTTGTCCAGGATCAAAACAACTTTTTGAATCACATTATTTTCCCAACAATACAACAAATTTTTATATATAGTACTATAGTAGAAAGGTAGCATTTTATGTAGTTTACGGTAATTCAACTCAAGACCAACACCTTCTATGCACAAGATAATAATGATTCTATGTCATTCTCCTGAGCATAACCGGTACAAAGACGAATAAATAGCGTCTCTACATCACGTTGTTATCTAGATATATGAGACAACACATTTTGGGTATCGGCAATCTGATGAATGTACTATTCCGGTTTTCTTGTTTCACATTATATTCTATGGCGGTTGATCGGTGATTTTCTTCATTGATAAACCTTAAACCACCTCAGCTTCGTTGTGTGAATCGGAATTGCATTGCTGTGACACACCAACACACTCCGTGGCAGTGATTCTGTATCCCCTAATCAAGGAATCAAAATGGATCAAGATTTGAAATGACAAGAGAAATTTAGACATATTTTGTTTACACATGTAATTTTTTGTTCAAATTATATCCAAGTGTGATATATAGTCAATATTCAAGAGGTACAAAAACACCCCAAAGTATGTCCTCATATTTTCACATCCATGCCAAGAAATACTGCATTGAAAAGGGTCCATTTAGCCTACCCTGTTTTATCGCTCTAATCAGCAAATGGCGGGGTCATATTTCTGCTGTCAAAATTGTATTTCCCTCCAAAGTCTTAACCCTTGAATCCAAGTCACACACTCTCTGATGCAAAGTAATGATTGTCCTAACTATCCGATTAGCACATTATGAACATGTCTTTGGTCATAGTGTACATATCATAACTCACATCAATGTTTTCTGCTATATTATTTCAATGATATGGTTTAACAATTTAAGTTATGCAAACAGCGCTGATTGTTTGAGGGTATATGCAGTAGGCCTATGCTGTCGGGCAATTGTGGAATTGTCCCAGATGCACGTTAAGATTAACCTTAGTAATAGGGCCATGTGGCATACAGTGGAATGTGGATCAATGACAGGGTATTTTTAGCCGGACAGGACTCGGTGGTGGTAACTGATACTCATTAAATGCGATAAAACGCTGGAGCAAAACGGACCACAGTTTTCTTGGCATGATGATCAAAGTTACTTTATCTAGTTAAATTCTACCCAAAGAAAATAAATTAAGACACTTTAAACAGCCGTCATGGCTTTGTTTCACCCTCAGTAAACTTTTATCATTGTTGCTCACACAGACTAATCTGAAGGATGATACCACATCTTTCTTTCTTCTGCTGGGTTATTGCACCAGGCTGACTTAATTGGTTGATGTAGGATATTTCACCATCAGTGGGTAATTTGACCTGAATTTGAAGCCTGATGTGGTCAATGATGAAATGTTTGGATGTGAAATAGGATACACGTTAAAGGCTACAGTTTACATATATATATAACAATATTCCTACGAAGTAGGCTACAGATCGCAAATTGTCCGGTAATGAGTGAGTCAGTCAGTCCATCCGAATCCTTTCGTCGGCAAAATAAGGAGAACCGTTGACATTATAACCTTGATTTTTGGCATGAACGAGCATTAGGGCATTGTTACCAGCTAGTTCTGATCTGAAATAATTCTGATTAAAATTAGATTTATAATTAACACTTCAGTATATTGTTATAGATCATACGGAGAAAAGTCCGATCATTTAAGCGAGGGAAACATGACACCATGGAATTTGGGAACAGCCCTGGCATGCCTGGTGCTCTCTCGCTGTTGGATTCAACCGCAAGATCTGAGGACAGCGACCTCAATACAGCTGAGCGAACTATTTATAGACGGAGGCTGGTGAAACCCAGTATTAATGTGTTTAACTCCGAGTCTATTCAACTGCTTGATGTACCAGGGCCGGATCACTAAATGACCAGAACATTCACCAATATACTTTCATTTTTTGTGGCACGAACACATCGATGTAAATATATAAATACCCAGAATATAATCTTGCTCAATCTCACAAAAGGCATGTTATAAAGAGAACCTATGGCTGTTATGGAAGGTTGTACATGTACCATATTATGATGAAACGTACCGTAGGGGAGGGTCACATCATATCTCAATGAAAATGCGATCGAGTCCTAATGCCTACTCTACTTCGTAGGTCCTGTGACGTTAGTCACACTGCTCATGTACTGAAGTGTTAATTATAAATCTAATTTTAATCAGAATTATTTCAGATCAGAACTTGCTGGTAACAATGCCCTAATGCACGTTCATGCCAAAAATCAAGGTTCTAATGTCAACGGTTCTCCTTATTTTGTCGACGAAAGGATTCGAATGGACTGACTCACTGACTCATTACCGGACAATTTGCGATCTGTAGCCTACTTCGTAGGAAAAAACAATTACGGATGGCATATCCCCCACTGTGTTATATATACAGTGAAACATACAGCCAAGGGTTCCCAATGGGCATGACAGTGCACTCGCTGAGCTAACAATAAATAATAAAAAAAATAATTATCAATCAAATTTTCATCAGAATTCGGTCAGCTCAGAACTTGCTGGTAACAATGCCCTAATGCACGTTCATGCCAAAAATCAAGGTTCTAATGTCAATGGTTCTCCTTATTTTGCCGACGAAAGGATTCGGATGGACTGACTGACTCATTACCGGACAATTTGCGATCTGTAGCCTACTTCGTAGGAATATAAGGAGCGTTTTCCTTTAAGTTTTAATAGCTACCATTTTCCTACGAAGTAGGCTCTCATTTGCAAATTGTTCGGTAATGAGTGAGTCCATCCGAATCCTTTCCGTCGGCAAAATAAGGAGAACCGTTGACATTAGAATCTTGATTTGTGGCATGAACTTGCATTAGGGGACTGTTACCAGCAAGTTCTAAGTTGACCTACTTTTGATGAAATTTGACCTACTTAAGTAACCTATAGCATTACGATTGGACCCCCAAGTCATCTTCCTCACCCTACTTCGTAGGTCCTGTGACGTTAGTCACGCTACTCATGTTTTGTATGATAAACAACACAGTAAAAACCGCCCCAACACTTTAGACTTGTGCAACCCAGTGGCTACGTATGTTGGCAAGCAAAAATCGAGCATGCCACGTTCTCAACAATTTCCAACCAAAATATTTACATGTGAACAGTGTGACTAACGTCACAGGACCTACGAAGTAGGGTTTGACATGATTTAAGTGTGTACCCTGACCTAAGACTGACCCTTTCCATGGTCGCAGGAGGCACTGAAACATGTTTTTGCCAATTTCGAGGTTTCTAGGTCACCTAATTAGGTCAGACATTTGGTCAGAAAGTAGGTCACATTGCCCTTGACCCAATCAGGTCAGGTCACACTGACATTGACCTAATTGAGCGCATTTCCCTGGCCTTAGGAGGCATTAGGACATGTTTTCCTACGAATTAGGCTCTCATTTGCAAATTGTCCGGTAATGAGTGAGTGAGTCATTCAGTCCATCCGAATCCTTTCGCCCGCAAAATAAGGAGAACCGTTAGCATTAGAACCTTGATTTTTGGCATGAACGGGCATTAGGGGACTGTTTCCAGCAGGTTCTGAGCTGATCTACTATTGATGAAAATTTGACCTACTTCGATGACCTATAACGTTACGCTTGGACCCCCAAGTCATCTTCCTGACCCTACTTCGTAGGTCCTGTGACGTTAGTCACACTACTCATGTTTGCCAATTTCGAGGTTTATAGGTCGCCTAAGTAGGTCAAATTGTCATCAAAAGGGGGTTTCTAGGCCACCTAAGTAGGTCAGAAAGTAGGTCACATTGACCTTGACTCAATTAGGTCAGGCCACACTGACATTGACCTAATTAAGCGCATTTTAGGAGGCATTAGAACATGTTTTTGTCAATTTCGAGGTTTATAGGTCACCTAAGCAGGTCAAATTTTCATCAAAAGTAGGTAAGCTCAGAACTTGCTGGTAACAGTCCCCTAATGCACGTTCATGCCAAAAAGCAAGGTTCTAATATCAACGTTCTCCTTATTTTGGCGGAGAATGGATTCGGATGGACTGACTGACTCACTCATTACCGGACAATTTGCAAATGAGCGTCTACTTCGTAGGAGCATAGGAACATAGCTAGTGTCTCTTGTAGTAAACTGGGAGCGTTTTTGCACTGTATTATGGGCCAATGTACCAACCGCTGTGGCCGAGATAGTAAATTACCCCATCCGATAACCTGGTCTGTATTGAACATTTTCTTCGAGAATTCTTGGTGGTTTACAGTATATTTAGTCCCAGGGAGACAATCGTACTGTAACCGCCTTCAGTCTTATTCCCTGAGAAACCACATAACCGCATCTTATTACCCTGTATTACGGTATCTTTTATAACATGGCAGTGTGACTATGCGTCACAGGACCTACGAAGTAAGGTAGGCATTAGGACAGGCACTGAGCTCTTGGCAATCCCCCCCGCCCCACCCCAAGTTGAAATCCTGCCTATATTAAGATGGGCACATGCAGCCCAAGTCAGAATCACCAGAGATTTTCATCAAAAATCACCAGAAATTTTCGATTAAAACAGTATTGAATATTTTGTTGAAGATTAAAAGTGATAGGATTGAATGAGTAGTTTACCAGTTACTGTGCTGATGTGAATCTGTGACACACCAACACACTCTGTGGCAGTGATTCTGTGACACACCAACACACTCCGTGGCAGTGATTCTGTATCCCTTAATCAAGGAATCAAAATTTGAAATGACAAGAAAAATTTAGACATTATTACACATGTAATGTTTTTGTTTAAATTATATTCCAGTGTGATATATAGTCAATATTCAAGAAGTACAATCAAAGTTACTTTATCTAGTTAAATTCTACCCAAAGAAAATAAATTAAGACCCTTTAAACATGCCGTCAATGCCAGATGTTGAGTTTTATACAGCTGTAGATCAGGGCTCTGGGTGCATATATCATGTTTCCATACCCTTGACGCACACAACAGCCGCAAAAACAAAGCCTCCTTGAACAACCTATCTTTATACAGGAAATTCTTAACCCAGAAAATACCATTCTCTCTCAAAAGAAAACAATTTACGCCAGGAAGGCCTTTTTTATTAAGCTAATTTTGTTAGGTAGGGGCCTACTTAGATTCAATAATTGTCATGAAATTTCTTTGGTTATATCTTAATTGCAATTATGTTTGTTCCTCAAACCTGACATGCTTGAGCTATACATGTATAACACACTTTCATTTGAGAGTCCAGACATTCCACCATTCATGTGAACAAATTGTACTAAACATGGAATAATTAAATTCACACTACCCATTTCTACAGTATCAGTACTATGTTACTATCTGTAGCAGTTGAAACCCAGTAAAACTTAAACAATTAAAACCAGTAAGAAATTTGTCTGTTGAATAACGGAAAATATGGTATGGAGATTTGAATGAGTAAACTACTAAACAACTTACATGATACCAACAAAATGTCCCAACACAAGCTGATAAATTCCTTGGGTGGCTTGCAGGACGGCTTTGTTTCACCCTCAGTAAATTTTATCATTGTTGCTCACAGGCTAATCTGAAGGATGATACCAGATCAGTAGTATATATAGCGTAAATTCGCGTAATAGCGCTTCACTGCGCATGCGCAGAACCTGGTGTGACGTCATAAGTGTGTAAAATGGGGCGGTATTGGGGCGGTGTGCGCATGCGTGATGTGTGGGAGGTGGGTACAAGATGGCCGCCATGTGGGAGGTGGGTACAAATGTGGGAGGTGGGCACAATGTGGAGGGGGCAAATGTGGAGGTGGGTACAAAAATGTGAGGTGGGTACAAATGTGGGGAGGTGGGTACAAATGTGGAGGTGGGTACAAATGTGGGAGGTGGGTACAATGTGGGAGGTGGGTACAAATGGGAGGTGGGCACACAAATGTGGGAGGTGGGTACAAATGTGGGAGGTGGGTGCTGAAATGTGGGAGGTGGGTACAAGATGGCCGGCAGTGGGTGGAACGAAAAAAAGTTCCGGCAAAAAAAATAAAAAATGTATTCATGCGCGGTGATGCGGTTTGGCCGCGGTTTTGGCGGTGATTCGGTCTCGGGAAAAAGCTTCCGCGGAGAAAAAGTAGTCCCTGGATAAAATGGTCCGATGGGGTCGAGTGAGGTATCAAAGTGAAGCTTAGGTGAGCGGGCATCTAATGGGCTGGGTGTGGGATTGAAATATCGGCATTGTGCGCATGCGCGGTGACCGAAGGGTATGAAAATAGCCTTTTTGGAGCTAGGGGAGCCCCTAGTGTACCGATGGGGTCGAGTGAGGTATCAAAGTGAAGCTTAGGTGAGGGGGCA
>JAVTVY010056196.1:0-30991 GCA_036873755.1 Hanleya hanleyi | reverse complement strand
GATCATGCTGTCGGCGTGTTGAAGCAGCTTCCTGACGAAGTGCGTTTTGCCGGAGCCCGTCGGTCCTGCGATGACGCAAGTGAAGGGATGCTGCCACCGAGGGTCCATGGTTTGAGGTGTATCCGTTGTCGTGGCAACACGCTCTTGTAAATTTCGTACGAGTGAACTGGAGTGGTGGTGGGTACAACGTCGGTCGTCGTTGTCTGTTCACGTTCAGAGATGGTGCTGGGGGTGGGTACAACGTGGGTGGTCGTCGTCGTTGTCGGTTCACCGTGAGGGATGAAATCCGGTAGGTGTTCAGACGTAGTAGGTGTACTTGGTGTAGGTGTAGAGCTCGACGTGGCTTGTACGCGGGGTGTGGTGGTGGTGGTGGTGACTGGGCTCGATACGACTGGTGCTCTCTGTAGACCCGTTTCGCTGGTGCCTGGTGTTCTCAGTTGGTTAAGTAACGTGTTGACATAGGCTACGTCGTAAAACACACCTCCGTACAACACACTCAGCAGGGTTAGCAATAGCACCCCAAAGACCACTTGCGCTTTGCGCGTTTTGCGAGACGCTGTCTTCAGAGGCAGCTGCTGTTGGTCCACAGCACTGTGGTCGGATGTGGAATGAAGGAGGACGGCAGTGGTGTCTGGTTTTATAGTCGTTTCACCTGGTTGGCCGCGACCCAGGAATTGAAGGAACTGGGCCAGCCTTGCCATTTTACGAAATGAAACAGTTTGCCACGTCGACGTTCCGTTTTCAAAATCTGCTCCACCGTGTAGTAGTCTTGCTGTGTTTTTACAACAGGCTGTAATTCCGTCTCGTAAAACGTCCCCAGCAACGTTTCCCTTTGGAGATCTTCCAGTTCATAGACTCGCCGCTGTCGGGGTAGGCGCCGTTTAATCAGGAAGTGCTCATCGCTCCAGTTGGGCAAGTAACTTTTCTCGAACTTGCCCCTGACTTTACTGATCCGTACAGGGTCCCCGACCTTGTACACCGCCTTCGTCGTTCGCTGCGATGGCCTGGAGTACAAGACACGCCGGACTTGGGCTTCATTGCGTTGGGTCACGGTAATGGGGGCTCTCTCTATACTTCGATGATAGGCTCGATTGTAACCCTCACCAGTTTCGGGAGAACATCGATGTACCGCCTTGTATTCTTATAGGTGAAATATTTATACATGCGGCCTTTGAATGTCCTGTTGAACCTCTCCACCACGGAAGCCTTGGTCTCGTTGTACGTATGGAAGAAAACACCTTCTGTTTCTTGAGAAAGGCTTGGAACGGTCTGTTGAGGAATTCCGTGCCTTCGTCGGTTTGCAAATACAAAGGTTTGCGCCCGGTCTTGAAGATGTCTTTGAACGCCGCTATGAGATTCGCCCCCGTTTTCGTCCGGATGGGTACCACCACGCATACTTCGACAGGATATCGATGCACGTCAAGATATACCGATTCCCATCGTTGTGTTTGGCAAAGGCGCTCATATCCACCAAATCCGCTTGCCACTGGGCATCTATTCCTCCCACGATGACCCGGTTCCGTAGAAAATGGCGACGGACAGCTCGATGTAAGGTATAGGTGTCTTGTCTTCTTAACCAATCTCGGACTTGGGCACGTTGTACCCCCTGGGGTTTGGCCGCTCGATAGAGAGCCGACAATGCACTATAGGCTGCCGGATTGTCGGGACTGTAGTATAAGTTATCCAACACCTTCTCCCAGCGCTTCATGGTGACAAAATGATGATGGACCCTGGCTCTATCGTTTATTTATAACGGGTATATCTTGGGCCTGAGTTTCTTTCTGATTTTCTTCGTGGATTTCCACAGTGGCCATGGTCAATGACCAGTCCAACTCGTCTGATGACCGCTTGATAAGCACTTCATCCACATCCACCACGGCATCTTCCAATGCAGACCATAGATCAGGGTGAAGGGTAAAATGTACTGTACCTCCATCTAGCCGAGCCAATTGAGCAAAGAAAGGGCCGCGTCGGATGTACATATCGTGACACAAGTGGATGAGGTCGCCGTCCAGCTCACCAGACAACACCCGTTTGAATTTGGTCCAGCCCTCCCGGGACAGACGAATGTGAGCCGGGCACGGTTGTGTAGGGTCCGCATCACAGACGTCTCCCACCACCTCCATGATATCGACCTTATCCGCATACACGTGCAGGAAAACCTCGGGGGTCAAGCTGAAATACGCCAGTACTATATGCTCCGTCATTGTCAGTACGTGAATGGTACCAGATTTCACTGTCTCTCGTATTTATAGGGAGAACCCCGTGAGATCAAAGGATCAGGTGGTCATGTCATTGGGCTGACTGAGTCTAGCGGGTAATCAATGGCATCGTCGTCGGGTTCATGTAGTTGTTCATGGGGTTCAGCCATTGGCCCCGCGGCTTCATCACGGATTTTTTCTTCTTCTTCTTCATCGTTCTGGCCCGTCATGTGTGTGTGGGTGGCTTCATCAGGTGACACTGTCATTCCAGCCTCTGCGCATTCTATACATATAGTATTTTCTCCATCCGCTTTTTTTTTCATTAGGTTCATCTAGTGCGTGTTCGATAGCACGAGCCCATGCCAATTGGTGGGGTGATCGATCGTCGGGTATAAATAACTGGTCCACCAGAGGGCCTATTTTCTCCAAGGCTGACCACAGAGAGGGAGTTAGGAGGAACCTTCGAGCCGGCTCTTGGTAGCGTCCCACCCGTGGGTAGAGCGCAGTATGGTATACGTAGTTGGCCTTGTCCAGGTGGATCAGGTGTCCGTCTAACTCTCCGCTCAACACCCGTTGAAACTTAGTCCAGCCATCACGCTCTAGTGTCACCCTATCCGATAGAGTCTCAGCGTGCTCAAAGCAAACATTTCCACAATCTTCGACCAGGGTCACTTTAGCATCATACACGTATAACTTCACATTGGGTGTAAGCGTCAGGATGGCTTGGAGTGATGACATGCTTCCTCTAAATGTCGAAGGGAGAATGACACACACTCTGTCTCATCCCTCGTATTTATAGTGTCAATACCACAGCGCCAGGGTGAATAGAGCACAGACTAGTATGAGGCCAACCAGCCGGCGCTGGTTTCGGCGTGAGCGCTCCTGGTCCATAGCGCGAGCATCAAGGATGGCTGTCATAGTCCAGTAGTGGTGAGTGATGGCACGCCTGTCCATCGAGTGCACTCTGTGGAGGACCGCTTCTGTGAACTCGTTCAGGATCTGGCGTCGTCCCTCGTTGTCGTCGCCATCTGCAAACATGGACCGGACCACTGCTCGGTAACCCGTGAATGAATTCACCACGGTGGCATACTGTAAAATGCGAGTCGCATGGGGCTTGATCTCCGCCATGGCTCTGTAGAAATGTAGGTGTGGGATCCAGAGGGACATGTTTTATAGACCAGATGTAGCTATACGGGTATAGTCCGTGATACGTACTATTCTGATGGGCTAGTCCAAAAAAGGGAGCAACAACAACAACACAGATTACAGATCAATCCTTTTATTATGCGTGAACAACATAGAAATGCATGTACTGACCTGTCTGTGGGAGGTTTCCCACAATGGCGTTCACCTTCGCGTCTTTTCGTGTACGTCCGTGTCTTTTCGTTAAAGTCCGTGTATCTTCGGTAAAGTCCGTAGGCATTTGGCAAGGAAGCTTTTTCCCGAGACCGAATCACCGCCAGACATGACTGCATCACCGCGGATGAATACATTCTTGCACTCACTCACACCACAGGTCGAGTGAGGTATCAAAGTGAAGCTTAGGTGAAGGAGCATCTAATGGACTGGGTGTGGGGTTGACATATCGATAAAAATGGATATGACCTTGAACTGATCACGTGACCTCCCCGTGATGACAAATACCCAGAACCAAGTCAGTACATGCATCCCATAGTCCCAGGTCACACCCGATTCACGCAGACCGGAAGTGACGTCATACACCTGCGCACAACCGTGATGGAAAAAACCCAGAACCAAGTCAGTACATGCATTCCATACAGGCAGAATGCAGGCAGGCAAGCAAGGCAGGGATGCAGGCAGGCAGGCAGGCAGGGAGACAGGTCAGGTCAGGTAAGTCAGATTGAATACACCCCTTTCCCTAAAAATGGACTCCTTTTATACGTTTTTCTATCCACTCCTAAAAATCGACTGCTTTTATACGTTTTCCCGGTGAGTGGGTGGGTTCAAAATGGCGGACCCTTATTTTACACACACAACACCAAAAGCCACCATTTTAAACCCACCCACTCACATCCCAGGTCAAATCAGTGCACCCGAGTGAGTGGGTGGGTTCAAAATGGCGGACTTTCAACGTCCCAGAGAAAATAACCGCCATTTTGAACCCACCCACTCACATAGCACTCAATCACCCCCGTGAGTGGGTGGGTTCAAAATGGCGGACAAAGAAAGTCCGCCATTTTAAACCCACCCACTCACATCCCAGGTCAATCAGTCCAACCGAGTGAGTGGGTGGGTTCAAAATGGCGGACGTCAAACGGCCGCCATTTTAAACCCACCCACTCACATTAAAAAAAAATTAACTCACGTATGCGAACCCCCCCTATGGCAACCCAAAAATTCACTTCGCGCATGCGCAGTGAGGCGCAAAAGACTCGTTTTACTCTATATATACTACTTACCGGCCTCTCCTGTGGCCTTCATATCCGCTTTATTTATGAATACGTATGACGATAAATCTCCGACGATAAAGATCCTCTTTTCTGATATACACTTTCAGAGAAACATATGGAATTTTATTCTAAGACTTGCAGAATTTATTTCAGTTCTCAGTTCCTCAACGTATCTCATAAGTGATTCAAATTCTATATAACTGAGCCAGTTTATGCATTTTCGATTGGTGATGTTTCTTTTTTTCCATGACGTGCAAAGAAGTTGCGCTGTCAAAGCAAGTATGCGACTACAGATCTCTAGACGGAATAACAAAATAATATTAAATGATTCATGTTCAATTTAATTCATTATCCGTGTTTAAATGATTACATACTCGCCCAGATTAATCTCGCTGCCGTAGACTACATATATAAGAAACCTACGCCTTCCGAATGGCTCAAACTTTTATTTGACGGCATCTCGATTCCAGTCTCGAAGCATGTGGTGTTATTTCGAGGAGGGTCGAGATGGTCTTCTGCTTCGAGAGAAAACCGGGAGCAAACCGGGACAACAATCGATAGGGAAGGACCCTTCGAGACGAGATATTTATCGGTTTTACTCGTTTATCGAGAAACCGTCTCGATCGATTGGACGTGGCCACTTAGATGGGTAAATGGCCCCAGGTCAGGTGCAATGCAGAAGTACCAAATAAAATGCTTCCACTACAAGAAATTGTTCAATTGGCATGAAGAACAATATTATATTGTATACTCAGAAAAATTTCAAGGCACCGAGTGTAATGATTCTCGAGTAACAGGGTCGTAAATTACTGCATTCGTGCAAAATAGTTGATTCTGAGGTGAAAACAATTCTTATTGTACTCTGTAAACATATGAAGATAAAAGATAACCAGAACCACATTTGGTCTACGACTACGTACTGGAACAGCGAGTATGCTGTATCAAGCTGGTTCTGGGTATCGCTTATCTTGATATGTTTATAGAACCAAATATGAGGTGTTTTCACCTCAATATTGGCGATTTTGTACGAATGCACTAGTTCACGGCCCTGTTATTCGTGATGATGTGACTCAGTGCCTTTATTGTTTTCCTGAGTATACAATATAATATTGTACTTCATGCCAACTGAACAATTTCTTGTATATGTAATATTTTATTTTTGGCACTTCTACCGCACCTGAGCTGGGGCCATTTACCCATCTAAAAATACTTGGTCCTTTATCAATGAGGTGCAATGAGGGCGAATACGGTTACAAAATGCAAAGCTGTGTAGGTGACAGCGCCTTTTGCTTCGTTTCACAGTCTTTACGAGATCTTACAAGTTATATGTGACGCACTTTACAAATTTAGAGAAGTGGCTGGGGACGGTAGGGTGGAAGTGAGATGATAGATGGGATCTACTACCAAGCTAATCATGCACCACCGAAGATTGTCCGAATTCACCTCGCAATTATTATTACCAGAGTACGAAAATGAGACGAAATAAATATTAAAGCCCCGATCGCATGCACATGTATACACACCCATGTAAATTTGCACACTGTGCAAAGTAAAATGCACGTGTGCAAACTTCGCACGTGAACGCAACAGCACACGTGTGTATATATTTGCATCTGGTCCGGAGGTTGTGCAAAAGTATATTTACACATGTGTACATTTGCACTGTATGCAAATCTGATCAGTGGACGCATAGCAAATATGCATAGATGTATTCAAATAAAACAGAGATAATACAGTTCTTTTGTCAAACAAAAATTATTTTTTTTGGGGTCATGGCAACATTTTAGTATTGTGACTGTAATATCAGTAGGCTTCAATAGACTCACAAGAGTAAGCCACCTGTGAAATTTGATGAAGATAAATTGAATTATTGTGCATAAAATGTTTATTTCCATTTAATCCATGGTGACCTTGACTTTTGAACTGATAGGTTCCATTATGGGTTGCATGTGTTTTTGGCTTTATAGATTAACAAGACTGAACGTTGAGGTGCCATTTATTGTCATGCGCGTGGTCAGGGTATATATCAGTGGGGATGTTTATGTTTCTCCAGGAAGTTTTGAAGAAAATTAAAATATATAAAAAGGTCATACCCATCAGTCAATTTTTGTTTTAGAAATTTAGAAATAAGGCATTACTAGGAAAGCTCTATGCCTGCACCATGAAGTTAGGATTTAAAAAAGTTATAAACTTATTAATATTTTGCGAGAAATGGTCTCTTTATATACTTTTCTAATGCAATTGTCCGAATTCACCAAACTGTGCGAATACATTCAAATTTACGGTAGCATCCCAAAAATGATCAGTTGATTCGGCCTTTACTGGGTTTGTGAACGGTAATTTACGGTTTCCCTCTCTCAGAGTGTGCCCGCATGCCATTCTCAAAGAGAGCCATGTCTACCCAACCAAAGCGATTCTCAGGTATAAGTCAAGAGTCATCCTTATTTTTGCTACAGTAACTTACTGTAAGAGTTACAGTAACTTACTGTAAGAGTTACAGTAACTTACTGTAAGAGTTACAGTAACTTTCTGTAAGAGTTATAGCGAAGAGTTACAGCAACGTTTAGTCAATATATCGATAGACGAACACCTTGAATATTGTTTTGTCAAATACACCAAGATCAAAGATATTTTCTCTTCATTGACAACGATTTCTTGGATAATAAGATCGGTTATAACTTAAATCTGCCATGTATCTGATGTATAGAATTAGTCATAAATTGAAGAAAATTAATGCTTTTGAAGTTGTTGTTTTTTTTCGGATTCATTTCAATCAATAAACATTGAATTATCATAAAAGTAAAAGACCTTAAGTAGGCAATTGTTTTTCAATTAGAAACTTATTTAATAAGAATAATATTAATGTAGTAGTGGCTACACGTTTACATAGGCGAAAATCTGTCACGTTTGTGGGGCCAAAATAAATTCATTTAATTCCGCACAAACCGTAAAACAGCGTGGACAGTTTCCGGGTGTTTCCTATATCATGGATTATTATACCGGTATCTAAAACATAAAACCTTGAACCAAAAAGAAAAATTTCAAATAGCTCAAATGTTACTACATCCCCGGTAACATTGCATCGCAATATCAGCTTAGTTAGGTTGTCATGCATATTTTAGATATACCGTGTTGAAGATTGCATGCTTTTTTCTATACGAAAAAGCCAAAAACAGACGAAAGCGCAATTTCAAACGTCCGTCGACACTATTTTATGTCACGTTTTACTCTGAGCGTTTACAATATTTATAGTACGAAACCAACTTTATGTGCATAGTTGAAAATATTAATGGTTGGCTTTCCAAACGTAACAGCTAGGCGGAGTTCTACGCCTATGTAAAGTTAACTACTTTTAAATAGGCTACGTTTGATCAGAAGTGAAAGGTCTATTTCCAACGACTCTAAGCAACATATACACTTCCTATAATTCAGTCGTGTTCATTGGTGTGTATATTTATCATTCACAATAGCGATACAATCACTATATATTGATGTTCCATCGCAAAACCATTCGTACACCGTGACGGAGGCAAGTGTGATATTTGAGTGCAGATAATTCTTGTTTGATATAGTGCTTCATTCACTCATTCATTTGTTAAATAAAATACTCGGACCAGACCGACAAAGTGTTGGATATCTCCATGGATTGCCAAATATAGGAACTAGAAATCGCAAGACACGTTTATCGATATTTTGAGTGAAAATTGCACTCAAGTAAGAGTGGAAATTCATCCCACTCAAGTTTGAGCGAAATTCACTCAAATTTCACTCAAGTTTGAGTTTATAGCTCACCCAAGTAGAGTGAAGTTGATTTCACTCAAGTTGAACTCACTCAACTTGAGTTGAACTCACTCAACTTGAGTGGAATTCGCTCAACTCGAATGGAATTTTTCACTCAAGTGCTCGAGTGGGAGGAATTTCCACTCTCACTTAAGTTAAATTTCACTCAAGTTTTTAGAGAGATCTTTCCACTTCAAAATGCATAACATTTTCATATTCATAAAAAATTCAACACTATATGCAAAAATTGATCAACGTCGACCAGCCTCTCTATATCGTCCCTACACTTAGGGACTCTCATCAACTGTTCGCATGATGTGTTGTACAGTGATTAAAATATCCTCCCAATCAGGTTGTTCTTTTACTCCCAATCAGGGCGTTTCGTCATCCGATCGTCCTCCATGTGTGGGTGTTGCCTATCGAGTTTTGGGGTTTACTATGACACACAAACACGTTGCAATGGGTTCGGCTAAAGCGAAACCAACTATTCTTGCTATATACATGAAACTGCACCTGTAGAATTACAGATTATGGATTTTACTAGCTTTTTAGCATTCTTTGAATTTTCACATCGTGAACTGGCAAACTGTGACAAAAATATGATATGATCACCCATGAAACGTGCATCCTCATTTTCCTTGAACACTCTCGGGAACTCTGGAATAGATAACTTATATGCCTACCGTCAGAAATATTTCTTCAGGAGTGATTCTCTCCGTCGCTTCTACCCAGCATTGTGGGCATCAGTAATGTTGTCTCCCCCAGAGCCTGCTCCAAATCTCATAAGAGCGCGTTCGCTCTCCAAGGGCTTGCCTCCCAAAGAGGGCGCTTTGACAGTACAAGGTGACTATAACCCGAACCGTCCTTTAAGAACAACATCGGGTCTGGACAGGTCAAGTGGAAAGCTATGACGTCCGATACGTCAAAATGACGTCCGTGAATGTCCAGTGGGGTGACTCTGTGATTGATGGCCGAGGCGAAAATTCAGTTAGAACCAGAAGAGCTGAAATAGCGACTCGGAGTGGCTGGCCCGGATAAATCGGGCCGATTTCTGTACGGACTTTTAAGAGTTCTCACGAACCCACGTTAATCAGCACCAGGGAAACACTAAATTAGGTGCGCTTGACATATAACTAAAGTCTGTCCGTTTTAATTAGTCGTCTACTTTGGAGCTTGTAAAAAATCATTAGTTAACCCTTCAACAATTTTCGTTTTTGCAGCGTGTAGAACAAAGTGAAATCTACAAAATGACTACCATTTCTCTGTTATATCGATGATATATCACGCCTGAACCAACTTTTTAATTCTCTCCATATCAAACTCCAGTACTGTTGTTTATGTACCGGGCCTCAATTACATAAGGAGACGTCATAATGTATTCATGCTCACTGGCACAAAGATCATTTGATGCCGAATACAGTAATAAAATGCGGTCCGTGGGAGCGTCGCTTATATCCTGTGCCCAGTGAAATTATCGAGTGATACACCGCACACACCTCTATGACCGTTCACGGCATTGTTGACCTTTGTGCTAGACAACACGACTGCATTATGACGTCTCCCGATGTAATTGAGTCCTGGAACATGAAACAACTGTACTGGAGTTTTATATGGAGAGAATTACAAAGTTATTTCAAGCGTGACATAGTATCAATATCACGGAGTAATGGTAGTCATTTTGTAGAGCTCAGTTTGTTCTTCACGATGCAAAAAAGAAAATGTATGCAGAGTTAATTGCTGATTATTGACAAGCTCCAAAGCAGACGACTAATTAAAATGGACAGACTATAATAGTCAATGGTGTGTATTTTTGAGAGACAGTTCCAATCCATCAACCCCTTTTGGAAGACGTGCTGAAGCGACATGACAACGATTTTTTTTAAACTGGGCCGTTATAGGGAAGCATATATGGCTTTGATTGTTTTATTGGGCAGGGTAGAGAGGAGAGAATATAGAATGTAATTGAAAAGTGTTGTCATTGGTTTTCCTTTTGTTATTATTATTATTACTAATAAAATTATTATTATTATTATTGGGTGGTGGTGTGGGAGGGTAGGAATTTCGATGCGCTCAGTGAAATCCATTTTAGTCCGCTCGAAAATGTTGGTAGTCTGGAAGTCTGCCTTTCCACAATTATTCAAAGAAGACTTATTCTGAATCTACTGTCGTCGAAAATAAATATGACGTAATCTAATATTTGACTTCAAAATAATCTCATGCGAATAAAGTTTAAACGCGGCCATGTCAAGTTATCAATAAAGGTTAAACGTGAACACCAAGTTGACAATAGAAGGGTAAACGTGAGCATGCCAAGTTGACAATAAAGGTAAACGTGGGTATGTCAAGTTGACAATAAAGGTAAACGTGGGTATGTCAAGTTGACAATAAAGGTAAACGTGGGTATGCCAAGTTGACAATAAAGGTAAACGTGGGTATGTCAAGTTGACAATAAAGGTAAACGTGGGTATGTCAAGTTGACAATAAAGGTAAACGTGGGTATGTCAAGTTGACAATAAAGGTAAACGTGGGTATGCCAAGTTGACAATAAAGGTAAACGTGGGTATGTCAAGTTGACAATAAAAGAGTAAACGTGGGTATGTCAAGTTGACAATAAAGGTAAACGTGGGTATGTCAAGTTGACAATAAAGGTAAACGTGGGTATGCCAAGTTGACAATAAAGGTAAACGTGGGTATGTCAAGTTGACAATAAAAGAGTAAACGTGGGCATGTCAAGTTGACAACAAGGAAAACCAAGTTGACAATAAAGGTAAACGTGGGTATGTCAAGTTGACAATAAAAGAGTAAACGTGGGCATGTCAAGTTGACAACAAGAGAAAACGTGATATGTCAAGTTGACAAAGTACGGAAGCGAAACTGAAACAAATCACATAGATATTTCGATGAAGACAAACACAAGATACAAGATACAAAATTGTTTTAATCTGAATATGTCATATAAAGACCTATAAATGCTGTGACGCTAGATCCAAATCTAATAACTTGACAAAAAGCTGACGAAAAATTTGAATCAGAGTTCGTAGATTCGTAAATGCTCTTCTCAAATTGGTGTTCTAAACATGAAGATAAAACATGAATCTATTTATTTTTATCGAAAGGAATCTACGAACTCTGATTCAAATTTTATCTTCATGTTTAGAACACCAACTTGAGAAGAGCATTTGGCAGGATCAAGGATTTATACCCCACAACATACCTCAAGACAGTATTAGTTTAACCACACAATTCAACTATCTCGAGTTGGACATCAACAGGATGCTGCTCCCCTCTCCCCTCGATCCGCTTTCTTCATCATGCACCCCTTCAACATTCTTTTTTTTTGTAGAAGACCGCATTTCATTATTATTTTTCGTAATATGTAATGCTTATAAGGCCATCGGAAATCTGGAGCCATTTATATGCATGTAGTATTCGCCAAATTAGCACTTTCACACTCCATTGCAGAAAACATCCGAATACAACCGCGTGTACATATGCCGTTAGAAATGAGGTGAGAGTAACCCTCGTCTCCCCGTATTTTAGCGCTGGGTACGGTGTTCAATACGACTCAACAAAGAATCGAACAAACAACGTGTTTTGCTTCCTCGCTTACGCTCAGCATTAAGGGGATAGAACAAGGACTGGTTCACTAGGTTTCAGTATGTGACTGGGTTTGTTGTCCTGTCTGCTTTCGGCAGGACACTTCAGTGGGACAACACTATAAAATGGCAGCAATGGGACTGCTTTGTCATATAGTAGAAACCTCCGCCCCTCCCCTCCCTATATTCTGATCGTGATATAAATGAAAAAATACTCACTCACTCACTCACCCAATACATAAGTTCATAAGAACTTCCATCTCAGGCCGGGGAGACGCGTATACGCACTATAAATATATGTACAGCTCTGGAGAGTAATCGATAGTTTTATACAGGTGTCCAATTTTCTTTCACCCACTGCATAAACACGATATACTATAAGAGATACAAATTTTCACAATAACAAAGTTCCAAATAACTCTGGGTATTAAACTGTTTAAGGGGAAGGGAGAGCCAGTCCAGTTCTCAACATCAACTGGAAAAACTCCGGTTGCAGGTCTCTGTGAAGAGCCCAATAAACCAGCGTTTTCTCACCACCAATGTTCCCTAGAACACAAGTAATACCCCAAAGTTGGCTTCGTACCAGGCGTTTGAAAATTCGTATGAAAAATATCACCTTCGTATTGGCAAATCCACGAAACGGACTTCTGGTGCAAACTGCGTAAACATTGTGTGGAGATCGTACTGCCAGTTAAACACAGCTTGGCGATACATACGAAGTCCAAACGCCATCGAGTTGCCATTTTCAAATACAGTTCAAACAAGTATGAAAGAAACATTCACCACTGTAACATATTTGGGAACTATTTTTTGAAAGGGGTTGCACCAGGATGTATCTTTGCACCTTTGGAACATGTACTCTTTACCTGCTTTGATCACCCCTAAAAAAGTTACAACATTTGTCGTACAGTTGACCAGTTTTTCAAAATCACCATAAGAAAGAAATTCACCTTTTTATAGAGTAAGTCATTACGAAATCTTATTCCATGTTTATATCACTTTTTATACAATACTGGCTTATGGGTCACTTCGATGAAATCATCATTCAATATTGACTGAAACACCAATTGATATGCATAATTCTATCTTAATAACGGCATCAATTACGCTCATATATACAGAATACATTGTGGTTTTGCTACTTAATTGTTGAATTATTTCGGGGTAACAATCAATAGGGTATTTTCAAGTGATGCTGTTAAATATGAAAAAATGGAACTCTGATTGTACTAATTTTCTAACATCGGTGGCTAGTAAAATGTATTCATTGTTTTATTGTGAGAGACCCGAAACTTGTTCTCGAAAACTGGACCTTCGCCTCCCCATAAAAAACTGTTAAATCACAAAATGCAATGAACGAAATACAACATTCAAACAGACTATATATCAAAACATTATAAAAGATACGAAATAAAACACAAGAAAGTCTCTTTGACTTAGTTAAAACAAAACTCCCGAAATCGCGTATGAGGGGTTAGGCTCTCGACTGATACTTTTTTTCTATACATTTCTTGGACAATATTGGTAAGGCAATATACTTATTAATGTCGCATCCAAAAGGAATATATCTCATTAAAAAGGGAACAATAAACACACAAACAATAACTCTGGTTTGGGTGAATAAAACAGGACACGAACACTTTATTGCTGCCTGCCGTCAATTAAAAGATACAAATATTTTATAAAATAAATGGGGTAATTAAATAACCCATGCACTGCCAGATAGCTTTAAACATTTAAATACAGCAGCAAGAAGAGTGTCTATATCCTCCAAACACCAAACCCATAGTACATTAAAATTGTAAATTTATTTCTTGTTAACTGATTACGTTAAAATCGTTATTCTATAGTCTGTCCATTTTAATTAGTCGTCTATTTTGGAGCTTGTCAATAATCAGCAGTTAACTGTGCACAAATTTTCTTTTTTGCATCGTGTAGAACAAACTGAACTCTACAAAATGACAACCACTTCTGCTGTGATATCGATGATATATCACGCTTGAAATAACTTTGTAATTCTCTCCATATAAAACTCCATAACAGTTGTTTCCCGTTCCGGGAATCAATTACATAGAGAGACGTCATAATGTATTCGTGCTGTCTATTACAAAGGTCAACAATGCCGTGTATGGTCATAGAGGTGTGCGCGGTTGATCATTTGGCCATTTCACTGGGCATGGGATTTAAGCGACACTCCCACGGACCGCCTGTTATTACTGTATTCGGCATCAATGACCTTTGTGCCAGTGAGCATGAATACATTATTACGTCTCCCTTTGTAATTGAGGCCCGGTACATAAACAAATGTACTGGCGTTTTATATGGAGAGAATTAAAAAGTTAGTTCAAGCGTGATATATTATCGATATCACAGAGAAATGGTAGTAAGTTCAGTTTGTTATACACGCTGCAAAAAAGAAAATTGTTGCAGGGTTAACTATTGATTTTTGGCAAGCTCCAAAGTAGACGACTAATTAAAATGGACAGACTATAGTTTCCATTAATGACGAGACCGTGCGCCTTGTGGCAAGGCAGGGGACAAGATACCGTTGATAGGCATCACTCTGCCAGTCACCCTGCAACTTTATCAAGTCAGATGGAACGCCGCAGTCTAATGCAAATGAGGCATCCCCTCTGCGAAAACTGTGATTTGAATAAGTGGTAATATCTCGCCCGACCGCAATTAGGCAGGCCTTTAGGCGTCGGACAAACGACGATTGAGTGACGACAATCGGGCCAGACAACGAAAGATATTGAAAGGAAGGTGCAGACAAGGGCACTAAGGTACGTTTGAAAACAGCCAAGGTAACGGACAGAAAGGATAATTTGGACTGTGGGGAGGGGGATTTGAACAACCCTTTGTTTGAATTGGATAGTCTTAGAATGTCTAATCAATAGAGTCATGCCTTGGTCAGAAAATTTGGATTAGGATCAGGAGAGCTAGATTTCGGTAATAAATTGGATTTCCGTAGAAATGAAAAGAACGCTACGAGGCAGACTCCCCAGAAGGCCAAGCCAAAGGAGGAGCCAAGGTCAAGGACGCTGAAGATTTTTGTCAAAATTTCAAACGTAATAGGCAATTTAGAGCGTACCTCGTCGCCGATATTTCGGCGGACGCCTCGCAGGACACTGGTAATAAACCAACTTATGGTGTTGGTCCGGAACAATGAGTATAAGTCCAAGACCATATGTAAAGTAGAAACAGCAATGTATTCTCTCAGAATGTTCCAACATGAAAACATCAGTTCATACGCTCGAGGTAGAATCCTCTACACAAGTTTCTGTTACGTCACATGAATTGCGCAATACAATTAGGACTAGGAGAGTTGTCTCCCATATACCGTACATGCTACAGGTTAATAGACAGAACACCACATTTCCCCTCTTCTAAAGAAATCAACATTAGAATGAATGTTAATAAACTGTTCATGAGATACCGGTCAATGTGTTACTGTTTGTTATCTTTAAATCCAGAGAGCATGAAAGGTATTACATCTAACAATAACAATTAACTAAACAATATGAGAATCCTGTTAACCAAACTTTTGGATCATTACAACTTCAGCGACCCATTACATAATCATTTGCCCAAGCAGGTGGGTTCCTCGCTCGTGTAACCCTAATCGGTTGTGCATTTACTGCTTGAGTTGGATTTCTTGGAGCACAAGTTGTATTATCCAGAACAGGAATCTCTAACAGATTTCCAACACTATCATCTCCCTCTCGGTTAGAAGGAGAAATCGAGCCATGGAACGAGGATAGATATTTCTCATTCCATTTTTGACCGTTAGCCATTACGTAGGTATGCGGACCGACCTTTGTCCGAATTTCAACAGGCTCGGTGAATTTACTTTCACCTTTTCGTACATGCCATGGTTTCTTAATTCGAACCACGTCACCCGGAGAGAAATTTCTGGCTTTGACACATTTGCGTTTGTCAAAATTCTCTTTCGCTTTGGCTTGTCGCGCTTTAACGCGTTTCTCAATATCCACTGCCGTAAGTGGGCTCGGAGGTGTCGTTAACCCGACAATGTCCAGTAACGTTCGCATACGACGTCCGTGTAAAATGACGGTGTTTCACCAGTCGTCGCATGACAGGTTGCGCGGTACGTACCCAGAAACTCTGTTACTGCAGTGTTAACAGGCCGTTTCTCTACACGCGCTGTTTGAACAGTTTCGCCTAGTATGCGGTTAAAGCGTTCTACTTCACTGTTCCCTTCAGGATGGTACACTGCTGAAAATCTATGTTTGATATTACGGAGGCGAAGGAATTCCTCAAATTCCAGGGATGTCAACTGTGGCCCGTTATCCGATACAATTTCTTCGGGGTATCCTTCTCGACTAAACACAGTTGTCAGAAAACTGATTACAGTTTTGGCAGTAATATCTGAAGCAAAGGCAATTTCGGGCCATTTACTGCGATAATCGATCAAGGAAATTGTGTACCTCTCAGCTGCAGGTGCAGAATAGTCAGGACCAACAAAATCTATACCAAGTTTTTTCCAAGGTTGATCCGGTAGTGGAACTGGCTGCATCGGAGCCACTCGCGTAACTGCGGACTTGTCTGACATTTGACAAGTTGAGCAGTGTTTAACCATTTCTGTCACTTGCATGTCCATTTTGGGCCACCAAAATAGTTCTCGCAATCGCAGCTTTGTCCGAACTATGCCTTGGTGATTGGCATGCGCAAAATTCACGAGACGCGAGGTAAGTAGAGCAGGCACAACTACGCGCTCTCCACGAAAAACTATACTATCGTGAACAGAGAGTTCGTGTCTGATCAGGAAGTATGGCTGTACTACCAATGGCATTTGTTTCTTCGCATCTGGCCATCCATTAGCCATGTATGTCACGAGCTGAGTACATACAGTATCGTCATTGGTAGCGTTCTTCAGCTCAGTGCGTGTTAAAGCACTACAAGTATCCGTAAGTACGACTTGACAGACCGCGTCACAATCATCTTCATTGATTGCAGAATCTGAGGTAACAATGGGTAGTCGCGAAAGCGTGTCTGCAATTTTGTTTTGCGAACCAGGTTTGTATTCAACTGTGTAGTGGTAATGTAACAAGCGAGCGTTCCATCTTGCTATTCTCATGGGTCTGTGACCAGTACCCTTTGAGGAAAGTAAGGTAACTAGAGCTTGGTGATCTGTGCGGAGAGTGAAGTGTCTCCCCCACAGGTAAGTATGCCATTTTTCGACGGCCCAGACACACGAGAGTGCTTCGCGTTCTCCGACACTGTAATTACGTTCCGGTGCAGTTAACGTTCTAGAAGCGCAGGCTACCATAACTTCTGATCCATCGCGTTGTATTTGTGTAAGCACCGCTCCTAGGCCATACCCACTGGCATCTGTGGTAACGATGACATCGCACTTAGGGTCAAACAATGCCAGACCTGCACTGTTTACAATATCAGATTTGATATCGCGGAATGCGCGATCGGCATCTTCAGTCCAGTGAAATGGCTCAGTATTTTGCACTTCTCTCATCGTACTGACTTTGGTCGAGAAATTGGGGACAAATTTTGCGTAGAAGCCAGCAAGACCAAGGAAAGATCGGAGTTGCTGCTTGTTCTCAGGAGTTGCAGTCTCAACGATGCCAGTCACCAATTCATTGTTGGGACTGATACCATTCTCATTGATCACGTAACCGAGTACGTTCATCGAAGTAACGTTGAACTCACATTTGTCGTTCAGCGTGATACCTCTCTCTTGTAAGCGTTGAAGAACAGCGTAGAGCGCTTTATCGTGAGACGATTTGTCACGGCCAAAAATGATAATATCGTCTATGAAGCATTTCACGCCCGGAATGTCTGCCAAAATGATCGACATCATTTTTTGGAAACATGATGGGGCCGACGATAGGCCAAAACAAACGCGGCGAAAACGAAAAGTTCCTTCGTGCGTAATGAAACAAGTAAGATCGCGGCTTTCGGGATGAAGTTCTAGCTGGTGGTATGCAGATTTCAAATCCAGTTTAGAAAAGTGAGTAGCACCGTGCATATCACTGAGTATTTCGTCGGTAGTTGGAAGTGGGAATTTATCTTCAATAACAGCCTCGTTAGGCTTCCTTAGATCCACGCATACACGTATCTTACCACTCTTTTTCCAAGCGACAACAATGGGCGAAACCCATTCTGATGCATCCGTTCGCTCTATGATATCAGCGTCTTCAAGACGTTTTAGTTCCGCGGAAACAGCATCGCGAACTGTGAACGGTAATCGGCGCAACTTCTGTTGTACAGGTTTTACATCGGGGCGAACTTTTACACGGTGCGTGAACCCTTTTACCTTACCCAATTTATCAGAAAATAGATTTGGAAATTCTGACTTTATCTTTGGGGGCACATTGGGAGGAGGGTTTAGGATTCCCCTTTTAACACTACTACTATTAAACTTGGGTGTAGCGTTACCTGTAGAAGAATTAGGTGGATTTGGTATTTTCCCGTTGACAGTATTTGTTGCAAAACATGATAGTGTGCTTCCTTGTATGTTTATACCAAGGCTTTGGATTAAGTCCTTGCCTAGCAAACTACTACCTTTCTCTACAACATGGAATGTGGCAGAAGTACATTTATCTTTGTATCTGACTTTAGCGTGAAAGCAACCAACAGTGGCTATTTTGTGAGAAGTGTACCCAGTTATAGGAACTGAGGATGGTTCTAATGCATCTCTAAGAAAGTGTTTGTCAAAAGCTTGTAAAGACAAAAGTGACACATCAGAGGCAGTGTCAACAAGCAAGTTCATGTCCACAGAGTTCACAGTCACTGCACAAGCTACACTTTTCTTTGATTTAGAGTTTTTAGTTTTCGTGCATAGAACTTGTACATCTTCGAAGTCACCACAGTCAACTTGTTGGACTTTTCCACCACTATTGCAAACAATGTCATAATGTCCCTTTTTTTTGCACTTCTTGCAAGTCTTGTCTCTTGCTGGACACTTTGGAGAGTTAGCCAGGTGTTGTGCCGAATCACAACGGTAACACTTCTTTGGAGTACCTGCACGAGCTCCCGCGTCACCATGGTCACGAGGCTTCTGGTTCCTGGTAAATCTCGAAGATGCCGAATTTCCTGGATATTTGGGTTGGGATTTCCATTTTGAGTTCACCTCAGCACACATCCGATCATCAGGTTTTCCAGACATAGATTTAGCTTCCTTTAAGGCGGTTTCAACCTGTCGAGCAATTTTAATGGCTTTGTCAAGTTTCAAGTCAGTTTCGAGTAACAACCGCTCCCGAAGTCTGGTACTGTTTGTTTTCTCAATAAGCTGATCGCACAGCATTTCATCTGAGAAGAGACCAAAGTTACATGTAGACGCTAGTTCCCTGAGAGATGCAATATAACTGTCTACAGTTTCATTTGGAAATTGTTCCCGTTGCCGAAAACGATGGCGCTCTGCAACTACACTTACTTTTGGCGCGAAATGTCCCTGTAAAGTAGCCATTGCTCTGACGTAACTGTCAGCATCTGCATCGCCCAACTCTGGTAAAGTGTAGAAAATACGCTGGCCTTCTGGTCCCAAAGAATGCAGTAAGATTGCCTTCTTCCGATCTGCCGACTCACCCGCCGTATCTGACGCCAGTAAATAGTTTTCAAAGAGTCGTTTCCATTGAGGCCATGGAATTCCGGGGTCACCCGGTGTAGGAAGGAACTGAACTGGGGCATCGATCCGTGCACCAGCCATCGTAGATGGAGAAAACCATCCATGAATTGATGTGATATCTGACGGTCGTAATTCATGGATGGAGCGCCAAGTCATAGTAAAACACCGAGTAGAAATCCAGCCCCCGACGCCTGACGATGGGGATGGTATTTACGCTAAAATACGGCGAAAGCATCCAAGTTTAGCAACTTACTATCTCCTCAGATCATTATCCTATCCATAAACACCGTTTATTTGGGTATTCGGCTCTGTTTTGTTGAGATAGCAGCATAAATCCACACCTACTGTACCGTTTTCTTCCATCCGCCTCTGTTCACTCCAAAGTTAGGCCATCAAGCATGCGCACACGATACACTTCACGTCATAGTCACGTGACTCTCATTTGGCGACCCGTCGTCATCCGCGCACTTCCTCCACACGTGGTAGGGTGTTTCTAGCTGACAGGCGCGCTCGAATCATGGCAGAAGCGGCTAACTGATTACACGCGTGAGAATAATCCTGCATTTTAAAACAATTCCTGATAGTTATTCCAGGTATTGTGTAATAAATATCCCTTGGATTGCGCCCGAGAGGTGATAATGAGCTGTATTAACTGCAACCAGGAATTCATTCGTAAGTTTGACCATGGATATAGCAGGCATCCGGTAACCTCAACATTAAGGGGGTCCGATTTAACCGTGAATGAAGCACTGACAGCAGAATTTCTTAATATCAAAGCCTTCACCCCGGAGAAAGAGAAACAATTTATATGCGGATGACGACGGGTCGCCAAATGAGAGTCACGTGACTATGACGTGAAGTGTATCGTGTGCGCATGCTTGATGGCCTAACTTTGGAGTGAACAGAGGCGGATGGAAGAAAACGGTACAGTAGGTGTGGATTTATGCTGCTATCTCAACAAAACAGAGCCGAATACCCAAATAAACGGTGTTTATGGATACGATAATGATCTGAGGAGATAGTAAGTTGCTAAACTTGGATGCTTTCGCCGTATTTTAGCGTAAATACCATCCCCATCGTCAGGCGTCGGGGGCTGGATTTCTACTCGGTGTTTTACTATGACTTGGCGCTCCATCCATGAATTACGACCGTCAGATATCACATCAATTCATGGATGGTTTTCTCCATCTACAGCCATCGCTGATCAAACTGGCCAAGAATTGACGTATTTGTAAATCAAAACGTAGCCGTGGGTTCTTCGATCCTCGTCGCCAAATATGGTGTTGGTCCGGAACAATGAATATAAGTCCAAGACCATATGTAAAGTAGAAACAGCAATGTATTCTCTCAGAATGTTCCAACATGAAAACATCAGTTCATACGCCTCGAGGTAGAATCCTCT
Organism: Hanleya hanleyi; assembly: GCA_036873755.1. Taxonomy (NCBI): domain Eukaryota; kingdom Metazoa; phylum Mollusca; class Polyplacophora; order Lepidopleurida; family Hanleyidae; genus Hanleya; species Hanleya hanleyi. The sequence goes on along the minus strand of JAVTVY010056196.1, from coordinate 10,001 downwards.
ACACAAGTTTCTGTTACGTCACATGAATTGCGCAATACAATTAGGACTAGGAGAGTTGTCTCCCATATACCGTACATGCTACAGGTTAATAGACAGAACACCACAACACTGACCATTCCTTTCAAGGATGATTAACTGCCAATCAATGACACCCGGAAGTTGACTTCTTTCCTCCATCATGCATCTAGTTCTTCCAAGTTAGACGGGCACCGGTTAGATGACGGGCATCGTTATTGTTGGTCTTCAGTCGATCGGATCAAGCATGTCGCCTTCCGTATCCATCCAAGTGCGAATGCCAAAGGTGAATTGGTAGATAAAGCGAATTGGCGCGTATTGCTATGATGAGTTGATATTGTCGATGGTGACAGTCTCACGAGTTGGCAATTCCTCTCCCTGCATGCAACCGAACCCACATATAAAAATAAATAGGTAAATATTATTAACATGTTAAAAAAAATACATCGTATTAACAAGTAACTGCTAAGTTCCACTTTGAAATTTCTTGACTTAGAAGCGAACCAACTTTTCCAATGCAAATTCTTCATTTTAGGTCCGTGTAACCTTGCACAGTTCAATTTTCGTTTTTCGTTTTTGGTTTCTCAAAATCAAAAATTGAAATTTGACCATCAATTTTCAATTTTCGTTTTTTGTTTCTGTAATCTCAAAATCAAAAATTGAAATTTGACTGTCAATTTTCAATTTTCGTTTTTTGTTTCTGTAATCTCAAAATCAAAAATTGAAATTTGACCATCAATTTTCAATTTTCGTTTTTTGTTTTTGTGTTCTCAAATCAAAAATTGAAAATTGACTGTCAATTTTCAATTTTTGATTCTGGGATTACAAAAACAAAAAACGAAAATTGATATTTGACAGTCAATTTTCAATTTTCGTTTTTCGTTTTGCTTCACGCAAAAATGAAAATCAAATATTGAAAATTGCCTCCACTTGTCCGTTTTTCGTTTTTTTTTTTTTTTTTTGATTTTAACTTTGACGTATCAATGTTAAGTTCGTATGTGGACGGGTTATGATGTCACTTCCAGTACGAGGAGTAGAATAGAAAACGCAAATCATGTCGTATAAGAGGTGTGGAGCGTGAGAGGCATGTGGCCACCCAGTGTATTGATATATTTGTTACTGTATCTATACAATGCCTTAGTTAGTTGCACACGGTAGTTCTGGATAAAAAAAAAGATCAAGGGGTATCCTCTAAATCAAACCAATTATTGAACAGGTTCAGCTAGCTCATTACGCCAATCCACTAGCTGGACGCTTTGAGATGTGACATCGCTGGCATAACTTTGATGTCAGGCTGAAATCGACATCGAGAGTCAAGGCAAGAACCGCCGGTTTGGGATACCGACATGCTAATTCAAAATAACCTCGGGGGATGAAATGTTTGAGATTGCGGCAACGACTCAAGAACTCACTCGAACCACCAAAAATGTCCAGGTAAACTCTGTGCGGGGATTCACGATTTACCTGGACTTGTGAAGATGCACCAGACAGGTCTGGATATGTGGCATCCCGCTGTTCTCATTGGTTATTGGCACTGAGGCCTGAGCCAATCAGGACGTAGTCTTAGATTTTCTCATTTCTAAAAATAGATGTTTAGAGCGCTATAAAAGCGAACAGCATTCGTGCATACAACCGCTATTTGTTATTGATTTGAAATATATAGTATTTATAAAGATATCAACAAAGATTTAATACCAATAAGAGTAAGCATCGCGGTGATGGGCCGCGAAATCCGTACATGGCAATACAATGTATAATACACCTGCTGCACGAATGCCTACTCGCTTCTGCACATGCGCAGTTGGCCCATTATATTCTAGCTCGAATGCCTGGCTCCAGGGATCTATAGTGTAGTTGAAACTCCCACATCTTTCCCCTTACTGGTTTTCTATATTATGCTCCACACCTGCCTAAACAATCCAATTTGCGCTTTCCATACTACTTTGCGGACCGAAAGTGACACCTTAAGTCTTGCGCGTGCGCAGTTAACATTGACGAGTGAAAGTTAAAATCAAAAAACGAAAAACGGACATGTCGAGGCAATTTTCAATATTTGATTTTCCTTTTTGCGCGAAGTAAAACGAAAAACGAAAATTGAAAATTGACGGTCAAATTTCAATTTTTGATTTTGAGAAACCGAAAACGAAAAACGAAAATTGAAAATTGACGGTCAAATTTCAATTTTTGATTTTTAGAAACCAAAAACAAAAAAACGAAAATTGAATTGTGCAAGGTTACACGGACCATTTTAGAACGGATTTCTAAAACCAGAAAAGATTGGGTATCGCTTTGCATAAACAAGCATCATCTAGGAGTCCGTAGTTTTTCAGCGTTCAAAAGGCCCCTAGCCGGAGTTTTTGTAAGCTACGATCGGATTTTGCGGTTCGTGTACGATACTTTATCAGCAATTTTTTTAAAGTTTTGTGGCGCTACATATTTTCCACAGGGTCGAACATTGTATCTAGGATTGAGTCTTGACTCAAATGCCAACCGTTGAACGGCTTCTCGTGAAATGACAGTATTGGTTTTCGCTGTCAGGCCGGTGTGGTCATTTTGTTGTTGTCTCAATCTCGAAATTTGCAATAAATTTTGGACCAATCCCTCACTTGGTGTGGTTATTGTTTAGTAATGCCAATGCATGCAGGGTCATCGTTGGGTCTTCAGCTTTTAACCCACTAAAGCAAAAAAATAAATGACCCTATCTATCTTATCTTAACTTAGCTAGGCCCTACCCCCTAGGTTTTGAATTCGACTGCCGACAATAAGGTTCTATGCTAAGCTAGCTACCTCACTAAGTGTAGGCTATACCTGTTCCCTATTCTGACGTATTAAAAGCAATGAAAACTCAACGACCCCTTTGGTGCATTATGGCCGATATTGGGAGACCGTTTTGGATTATCTTCTGAAACGTTTCTGCAACGATATGGTGTTAAATCAGGCGACCAGGAGATCGCAACATCAAGAAAATCGAAGGCCATGCAGCTCGGACAATAACACCAAAAGTTATAGTCCATTGGGTCAGCGTATCTGGTACTGGCCTTTCAGCTTCAACTTATTGTGATCCAAATGCTGACCTGAACACTGAAAGGGTCTTTCGTAAAAAAAAGTCGAAAAGACTTTCACAATGGAGTCCTTCTCAATAACAACATCGCCAATAACCGTAGTTCCTGAGTATATTTACTGCTGATCGTTAATTTGAACCGTGAATGCTTGACCATCTATGTCACTCCACTCACGATTAAAAGCGTGCGATATATCAGTGAACAAAGAAGATCTCAAATGCTAAGTTTCACAACCCGTGGATAGAGGCCGAATGAACGTTGATCCACAGGACTCCGTATTGTATTTATCCTATCCACCTGGAAGCAGTTACGCCGACTGTTCAGAAAATGAAGAGTTTCATCCGCCAATTTGTCCCGAAAAATAATTCCAGACCCATTTCGCGTGGCATTAATATCACCAAAACTCAAGTAAATATGAAATAGTAACGTGTACTACGCCGACAAATTTATTGTCTAGTATGAATGCTTGTTTCTTGGCCAACTTGTCCATGATGCTGTCGAGACATGATGACAATATCGTCTTATCACTGGGTATTCTTCTGTCCAAATGATTCCAAAGACTTTTGCAGGAATATACTCTCATCTCACACTTGGATTGTCATTTCATTTCATAGCCATTGAGATCCAGCGTTCATAAATGGTCAGCAATATCAGCGAACCAATACTGGTCTCTCACAGTCTGTGCAACCAATGATCGCCATGGTCAGTTAATTTGTCCCTCTTATCGTCTGCGTTTTGCTGAAACAGAAGAAAAAGGAAATCCGTTACATTGTCTTTCTAATAACATGTTAAAGAGAGAAATATATCCACAGAAAATGAAAACCAGCTCCTGGAGATGGGAGGGAGGGAGGGAATTTGGCTTAATGTCACACTCAAGTTTGTTTCACTCATATGGTGACAGTCAGTTTGGTTGGTGGAGGAAGCCGGAGTACCCGGAGAGAACCACTGCCCTTCGGCAAGTAACTGACAAACTTTCACACATGGAGCAGCTGGGCTCGAACCCGTGGCAGTTCAGCGGTGTGAGGCTAGCGGTCACCAGCGAAGTCCTGGAGATGGGTTGAAGTGTGTGTGTGGGGCGGGGGAGAGGTGATACAAGTGTTGTAACTAACTTGTGTATTTCACAAAGTCAAATATTTCAAAAAGAATTAAAGCATACGTTACACTGACCATTCCTTTCAAGGATGATTAACTGCCAATCAATGACACCCGGAAGTTGACTTCTTTCCTCCATCATGCATCTAGTTCTTCCAAGTTAGACGGGCACTGGTTAGCTGACGGGCATCGTTATTGTTGGTCTTCAGTCGCTCGGATCAAGCATGTCGTCTTCCGTATCCATCCAAGTGCGAATGCCAAAGGTGAATTGGTAGATAAAGCGAATTGGCGCGTATTGCTATGATGAGTTGATATTGTCGATGGTGACAGTCTCACGAGTTGGCAATTCCTCTCCCTGCATGCAACCGAACCCACATATAAAAATAAATAGGTAAATATTATTAACATTGTGGTAGTGGTTGGACTAGGGCCGCTGAGATCATGTTGAACCAGCGAAGATGGCCGGGAAGTCCCGAAGACCCTCAGCCAATGAAAAGCTAGAAGGCTGAAAACGGGAGATCGGGGAGTCCGTGCTTGAATTCGGCCCAGTCGACCAGATCCAGCCGTACTAAACAGAGGTACAAGATACAGCCGGAGGGACTTTGCAAGAACGATATACAGGTAAGCCTGCCGCATCTTCTCCCGGACCGAGTGCTACTTCATCTGGTGCCAAAGTAAACTAATACAAGCCTAATTTTGATTGCAAAACTAAATATAGCCTTGTAGGGCGATATCTGAAACGCACGTGGTCTTGGCTGTTTGACTTCCTGACATTTTGTTTTCGGCCGCCATGTTGAATTTCGAGTAATCTAGCGGAGAGCTTTCGGTTTTTGAAACCTCTAGACGGGTATATTGGCTTGATATTTCCGGTTTTATTAAAGTAAAACCTACGGATATAAAGGATAAATTTAGCGGTTAGTGGGAATTGTGGATTTAATTGTAAATAATTAGGAAAATTTGACAGAATTTTCCAGGTTGATTAGAGTGAAGTCCGTGCGGGACAATTTTAGTTTCAATTTCCAAACTATGATATAGAAGGTGGAATAGTATATTATTGTTTGGGATAGGATAGAAAACACCAGAATAAAACTCTAGATTGGGAGCAATTTCGGTGTCGCGTATTTGGTGGTATTAAACCTGATTATTTGGGGTTTATTTTTATATGAGTAAACCGGTTCACTTGATGTGAACAATTGGGAAACCTAGTCGGGTATTACAAGAGTAGTTTCTCTTGGTCTGGGAGTTGATTCGCCGGGCTTCCTGTTGTCCACTGAGTACCGGCCTTTAATTCTAAATTAATTAGGTTATTTATTTATTTTCTTTTGTTCCTAATATTCGGCGGTTATTTTGTTTTCTAAATTTATAGTGCAGTTAGGGATTAGGAAAGTTTGAGTTAATATAAATATATAGAGCTGGTCTCAGTGGATCCCTCCGGTTGAAAATGGTCTTTTACTTTAATATGCTGGTTATATAGGCATTATTTGATTTTTATAATTTGAAGTATTGTGGTGTGAAATCATTTCATATATCATTTCATAACAAAACCTTCATCGATCATTGTGTATTTATCATGTGTGTTGCTTTCTGTGTTGCGTGTTAATGTATGTATGCACGGTTGTGTTTTTGTGATTTGATTGACATCATATTAATTAGGATAGATTTCAGCCCTCAATTAAATCCTTTTTACACTATAATCCACTCAAAGAGCCAACATTTAATCTTATTCTGATACTGCTAGTAGGCATAAATGTTTGAAGAATTGGCAAATATTGTTATAGTAATCAACCATTACCTTTATAGTAATAACCAGGGATTCTAATTCAAATCATTTGATTGTATTATATTGAATGAAATTTCTATTAAATAATTTTGAGGGGTTGAATAGATTGAAAATTATTTATAATATAGCTCTAATAGGTCGGTTTCTGACAATGGATCCTGTCGGATTCTGACTTGGGCTGGGCTGGGTGGTGCTTAGGTGGTTCGTCGTGATATAGCTGAAATATTGTTGAAAGCGACGTTAAAAGCTATTCACTCACTCACTATTAACTCCTCGATTTAGTGCAATTTAAAAATCAAATTATTTGATTCATCTTCAGTCGGTATTTTTCCAATTTGGATTGGTTAAGTGATTGAAGTGGACCGATTCATACTGGTTCTACTGGTAAGTGCCAGTTAGCGATATTAGTCCTCGGTCGGTATTTTCCAGTTTAAATTTTATAACTGATTGAGATGAACTAATTCATACTGGTTCTACTGGTAAGTAAGTGCCAGCTAGTGACATTAGTCCGCGGTCGGTATTTTTCCAATTTGGATTGGTAAGTGATTGGAGTGAACCGATTCATACTGGTTTTACTGGTTGGTAAGTGCCAGTTAGCGACATTAGTCCGCAGTCGGTATTTTTCCAATTTGGATTGGTAAGTGATTGAAGTGAACCGATTCATACTGGTTTTGCTGGTTGGTAAGTGCCAGTTAGCGACATTAGTCCGCAGTCGGTATTTTTCCAATTTGGATTGGTAAGTGATTAAAGTGAACCGATTCATACTGGTTCGGCTGGTTGGTGAGTGCCAGTTAGTGATCAGTCCTCGGTCGGTATTTCCCAGTTTGCATTTGGTAACTGATTGAGGTGAACTGATGCATACTGGTTCTACTAATTAGTAAGTGCCAGTTACTGATATCGGTCCTTGGTCGGTATTTCCCAGTTTGCATTTGGTAACTGATTATGGCGTACTGGTTCTACTGGTTGGTAAATACCAGTTACGCAACATTGGTTTTTGTTTTTTTTTTATTTTTATTTTTCACTCCCCATCTCCGATCGGTATTTTCCAAATTGTTTGGAGAGGGAAGTTAACTGACGCACGCTGGTTATACGGGTTGGTGAGTGCCGGTTGACATTGTTTATTTATTTTATTTTTTTCTTATTTTTTTTTTCTTTCCCCCATCCCTATCATCGGTATTTTCCAACTTAAAGCGGATTAAGTCGGGCTGATACACTGTGGCGATACTAGTTGGTAATTGCCAGAGTGGTGGATAGTGAATTAATGATTTGATTTCTGCAGTTGCCTGGTTGGTTAATGGTTGATATATTGGTGGTTGGATAGGACCTTGACGGTTTCGGGTGATATAGTGGAGAATATTGGTTATAATTTCCGTTGGCTTGTCTGCTCACTTCGATTCTTGACATGGCAGATAGTGAGATAGGGCCATTGAATGTAGCAATAGCTACAAGTGAGGAATTGATTCAATTGGAAGGTATTGGTGCAGCTAGGGCTAATGCATTAGTAGCTCTCCAAAGACCAGATGAATTGATTCCATTTGAGGAATTTCTGCAAGCAACAAAGTTTACAAAGGAATATGCCTTTGAGTTGTTGCATGAAACCATAACTGGGGTAGAGATGCGGGGTAGTACACTCATGGAGTATCAATTAAAACTTCAAGAAAGTCATCTGCGTGGATTGCAAAAGAAATTTGTGGAAAATCGTGTGTTCTTGGAGAGTCAATTGGCCACCAGGGACCACGAGATACAGAAATTCATTAGTGATTTTTCTAGTAGGAATGATCAATGGGAAGAAGTCATTCAGCGCCTTCGGAATGAAGTAGAAACAGTAGTTGATCAGCATCAGGAATTGACGGATCGAGTAGAGCAAATAGAGGAAAAGGTTGATACACAAGGGCGTCAATTGACCCAAGTGGATATTAAGGTTGAACAATTAGGTCAACAAGTAAACACGCAAGTAGGTGGATGACAAAGTTGACCAAGTGAATGACAGAGTAGGTGAAGTGGATGGTAAAGTAGGTCAAGTGAATGACGGAGTAGGTCAAGTGGATGTTAAAGTTGACCAACTAGGTCAACAAGTAAACACTCAAGTAGGTCAAGTGGATGGTAAAGTAGAACAAATGGGGTCAGATATAAGAATTGTAGTTGCATTATTAAGAAACCAACAGGTAGGAGCATCAGAGAGTTCATTACAGGTAACCTCTGAACAGACAAGGGACGCTCGGCAGGCGGACCTAGCAGATAATACTGATGACACACCTCAACAGTTAACTGGAAGGGGTATGGAAGAGGTTCCAAATCGGTTAAATGCAGTTCCGGTTCCAGTAACGCCATCACCTGCACCAGTATTTGCATTCCATGCTCGGTTGAACGCAGTTTCGGTTCAGTCGAATGATCACCATGTTCAGGTGAATGTGCCACCTGCACCTGTGAATGCTCCACATGCAGGAGTGGAATTAAATCCATTAAATAACACCTTTTCGGTTGGCGAGGCTGTTCAGCAAGAGCCAAGGCAGGAGTCGGCTCAGCAACATGCCGATGAGGGAATATTGGAGGATACCACTGTTCCTACGGCTGTGCTGGACAACTCCCAGACTAGATTTATGAATGGACTGATGAGCGTAATGCCATCGACTCGGGTTTATGGTCATGGCAATCCCCCAGGTATTCGGGGACCAGTTCGTAATTCTGGGTTGCCAACTTCCGTTCATACGGGTCCGGCTCGAGGGACGGAGGTTGGTAGTCAAGAAGTCGGTACACAGGCCGTTCGATCAATAGGTGTGCATCAGAATGCAAGGACTTCGACTCCTGCTAGATGTGATGCTGAGGCGGCCAGTCGGTATGCCTTACCTCCACCACTTAGCCATAGGGGGGTGAGGTACGATTCTCAACCGCAGCCCCCTGCGGTAATCAATAATAATGTAGTCCAAGCCCCTGTGCTGGCGGCAACGGATGATGTACCATCGGGAGCAGAAGCTGATACTGATGATAGTGGATGTAATAGTGGATCCGGTTACTCCCGCACATCGAGATCTCCGAGGACTAGTAGGTCGACTAGGGGATATCGTAGGCGTAGCCGTAGTCCACATTTACCGAAGACTGGTGTTTTCTGGGGCAAAAGATACATGGATTCCATTTCGAATTAAATTCGAATTGGAATCCAAGATCAGGGCATGGAATAAGAAGAAAGCTCTCCGAAAACTTTTGGAATGTATGCATGGGAAAGCCATCGAGTATTTCCATGTACAATCTGAAAGAGACAAGGGAGACTTGGACAGATTAATGGAGAATTTAGAAAAGCGATACGGTATTCGCGAACCTCCGCAAGCAATAAGGCGGCGGTTGCAGGTTGAGGAACGGGGTCCTGATGAAACACTCGAGGATTTTGCGGGAAAATGCAACTATTTGGCATTGAATGCTTATCCCGATGCTCCAGACAGTGTTATTCAAACTGTTTGTGTGGAGCATTTTTTGCGAGGATGCCGGGAGCGACAGGCAGTTGCCTTTGCAACGGAGAAAGAGCCACAAACAATTCAAGAGGCTTTGAAGTATGTGACTCTTTCCTTGCACAATCACAAGTCATTGGCTGTGAAATCTGTTCGGGCTGTGGGCCTGGATCAGAATACAGAGCCTATGATATGGGCAACTGATACGGAGAAGCAGTTAAGTGAGGACAACTATAAGGACATTAATTGGGGAGTGCATCCAGGGGAAAGTGAAGGAGTCTCTCCAGAATTCAAGGACCCCGACTGCTATTACTTGCTACACGTGTGGGAAAGTGGGACACAAGAGTTCCCAGTGTGCGCAGTCAACGAGAAACGTGAGATCTCAATTACGGTGTTATAACTGTGATGAAATCGGTCACATAAGCCGTAATTGTCCAACCAGATACTCGCAGGGTCCTTTAAACGCTCAAGGGCTGGGAACGGTGGCCGGTTCTCAGCCCCAAGTGTAAGTCGCCGTGGCCAGAGGAAATGGAGAGGCTCTGTGACAGAGAGAGATGTTTCGGAGACTCCCGCTGTGGCGATCCGGGATATTGCTCTATCTCGTTCTCC